>CAIGRP010122155.1:0-46201 GCA_903798385.1 Fraxinus cuspidata
AATTCATTTCCTTCGAACTTCTACATTTTTTTAAAGGTCAGTAGTTGTCATTTTGCATACTATATACACGCATCTTAAATTTGGTGAGTCGAAACTCTATCTAATATTTTGCATCAATATGTTACAATTTTATCATATTTGCATGCACGTTTTTTTGATTAATGGAATATAATTCATACCCTAATTTATCAAAAAAATTTAAAGATTGTATAATTAAAGATAAGATTGGAAAAAAAATTAAAGAATCTTTACAAACATGAAACATGGGCTTAGCGACTGTTTGAGTTTCGTTTTTGCTCAAAATGCATTTTGGAAAAGTATTTTATTGAAGAACGTGTGTTTAAAAAATAAGAAGAAATTTTCATTTTACTTAAAATATTATTTTATTAACGAATATATAGTTGAAAATGAGATAGAGAAAATAGTATTTTTTAAAAGCAAAGACCACTAACGTGGTTATTTTAAATCATAATAAAAGTAAGTACATAAAAGGAGAGGGCATAAACCTGACGTCCAATTAACAAAAAAAGCAACAAATGCCATGATATACAAATAACAAGAAATATGAACAAAAACTAGTCAAAGCTATTCAAGGGTACTCCTGAGAATAAATCTTCTAGTGGTAATATATAGACATCGATTGGGTCATGCGTCCGGTCTAAAATATTTTTGATTCATAGTAGTTTACTTAGTCGGGTTCTCTCACTGAAGAGGGACCGACCTGGAGGAAGGGGCATGTCTAGGTGAAAAATGCTACTCTGGCTTGGTACACTGAATGTCGGGCGAAAAGCAAGTGCACCGGGTCTTTGAAATCTTAAAATGACTCGAATTAAACTTATGTTTGGCCCCCTCATTTTATCAAAAACTTATTTTTTTTAACTCATTTTCAATTGTATATTCTTCTATAAGAGCCCGTTTAAGCCTCATTTGTAGAGAAGAATGCATTTTGGAATAATAGATTGATGAAGAACGCGTAGTTAAAAAATAAAAAAATTTTAAATTTGCGTGTAATATTATTTTAAGGGTAATTAGCACATAAAGTCTTCACATTTCACTACTATTGTGGAAAACGTTCTTACCATTTTTTTTTTGCATTTTCACCCTTATTTTCACATTTAACTGCGTAAAGATCATTTTCATCCATTTTCTCACTTAAAAATTATGAAATGACGAATATACCCTTATCTTTAAATAAAACAAAGATAAAAAGAAAAATAAATAAATTACAACCACAGTCCTAAATTTTTTAGAAAAGCACAAATGAGTTCCAAATAAATTATTAAGAGGGTAATTAGCGCATAATATTCATATCTTTCACTATTATTGCAAAAAGTCTATCTTTTTTTTAATAGGAGGGTATATTTATCATTTTATAGCTTTTTATTGAAAAATTAGATGAAAATGAATAAGAATGATGATTTGCGCAATCAAATGTGTTAATTATCTTTTTAATAATTTATTTGGGGACTTTAGCGTTTTTTAAAAAAATTGGGACTATAGTTGCAATTATTTTTTCTTTTTATTTAAAGAGAATGGTATATTTGTCATTTCACAATTTTTAATTGAAGAAATGAATGAAAAATGACATTTTGCGCAATAAAAGATAAAAATAAGAGTGAAAATGTCAAAAAATAAAAGGTAGTGACGTTTTCACAATAATGGTGAAATGTAGAGATGTTATGTGTTATTTACCCATATTTTTATGAAAATGTAAGGTTGAAAAAAAGGGAGAAAAATATGTTTTGAAAAATAATAGGGATTAAACAAGGGCTAAAATGATATTACATATAAATTCAAAACTTTTATTTATTTTTTAACAACACAATTTTCAACAAAATATTATTCCAAAATGTACTTTTGTCTCAAACTAAGAGCTAAGTTTAACAACGTTTGAACCCGCAAACCACTGATAAAATAAGTAGGACCCACCAATTTTGAGATATATCTTCTGTCCATTGATAATCAGCCGCGTGTAAAAAACAATATCCATAAATTCCATTGAAGTATCTTAACATGCCACGAAGAATTTTACATTTTCTGCTTTAGCACAGCCCACGTCGCCAGAATTTTCATGCAGTTCAAAATAGAAACTATAAGAACCGTCGATCACACGACTCTAAATCTCAGCCGGTAATTTCGTTGAAAAAATCTTGTGGATAGGGAAATTCGAGTAGTTCTTATATTTTTAAATATTTAAGAAGTATCAATTCTCTTTTAAGTTGAGATTTTTCGTTTTTCTGATCATTTGCCACCTGAATATTGAATCGTCAGGCGGGAAGCTTCGAGTCAACTCAGTTAACTCAGGTTGCGATCTATTTAACTGCACTCAGGTACCTGAATTTTCGTATTCGATCTTTATATTCTTAATCTGGTATTTTCGGGGTGCCAATTATGTAACTGCAAGTCTGCATCAAGATTATTTGAGGTGAAAAGCTGTGTCAAGTATACCCTTTACATTTGTTGACAATAAAGCTTAATTTACTGGGGTATGTGAACATGGGAAGGGGATTTCTGTACGAGGAATTTTTGTGGATCAAATCAAATAATTTATAAGTGTACCAAATAATCCTTTGGTGTTTGAAACATGCCTTATGAATAATTTCATATTGTAGGATTGTAACATTGTTCGACCTTCTGATTCTACAATTTGCCATGGGAGTTGTGACTGTTCCTAGTTCTGCTGCGAGAAGTCCTCTGGGATTGAGCACAAGATTTTCAACTCGTGTATCTGCGGTTAGAAGGCCAGTGATCTTATTGCTCAAAAAAGATAATAAAACAAAGAAACCTGGTTTTGTTGCACCTCGAGAATCTAAATCTTTAGCTATAGAAACAGCTGAAGAAAATGAAAAGAGGATAAGAGCTGTAAGACGAGTGCACGCTGTGTCAACCGATGAAGCCTCTCCAAGTAGTTTAGAACTGGATTACAATGTAGCTGCTGCCACACTAGAAGACATATACAAACGAAGTCCAACATCAGCTGTATCCGATGTGGAAGTTAAGGATTGTATGGTAAAGAGGATGAAGAGGGTGGGAGAAGCCGAGGAGGAGGGCGAAAAGGGAACTAATGATACTGTTGTGAGGAGTCGGAGGAAGGGGAAAAGATTGAGTCTTGAGAAGAGGATTGCTTTGGGAATGAAGAAAGAAGGTGAAGGAATTGCGTCATCCCGGGAAAGAAAACGCAGCATGAATTATGAAGAAGAAAAGATAGGTAGGCTTGTTAGAGAGTATTCTGTTTCCACTGACTTAGTCAGTCTAGATTGGAAGAAAATGAAGATCCCACCTGTTCTTCCTTCTTCTGAACATGCTTGGCTGTTTAAACTGATGCAATCTATGAAGGTGAGTTCATCCTCACCGGGGGGGGGGGGGGGACCCCCTTTCCCGACCAAATGCACAAAAGGCATGTTTCACACGCAGTATTAGACTTGACATTGTATATTCCTTTATCTAGAATATTGTCTAGAGCTATATGGTCGACGATGCCAAACAAGCCAAATGAAGTATTTGAAAATAAATAGAAATAAAAAGAAACCAAAATGCATAAAAAATTGTGTTTTACTTTGTTTGACGCGAATCTAGATACTTGTGTTTCTGCTAACTTAAGCTTTCGTTTAGGCAATCCTTCAAGTCAAGGATAATTTAGAAAATGATTTGGGAAGAAAACCAACTGATGTACTTAATCGTCTCCGTTGTTTAATGGATGTTATTCAACTTAGGAAACAAATGGAAGTTGGTAGAGCTGCCAGAAACAAGTTGATCAAGGTAATTATGTTTTTCATCATCAGCACCATTTTTCATGACAACACCACATATATAGGACATTCTTGAAGGTTGCCGGGACTCAGTAATGTCCTTGAGCCTCCTATTTAGAAAAGTTACGGGGAATTGACATTGTCTTAGTGATACAACATGAAAGCAGAAACCATATTTGAGGGGGGTAATTGAAGGCAAAATCTGAACTCTGAAATCAATTGCTAGTAACCCAATCGAATCCAGCTTGTGTAATACAGAAGCAAAGCTAACCAAAGCCAATTATGTTTCTGACTGTCTACAGCACAACCTCCGGCTTGTTTTGTTTGTGATAAACAAATACTTTCAAGACTTTGCAAATGGCCCAAAATTCCAAGACATCTGTCAAGCCGGAGTGAAGGGTCTAATAACAGCTATTGACCGTTTTGAGCCAAGAAGAAAGTTCCGTCTATCAACATATGGCCTTTTTTGGATCAGGCATGCCATTATACGTTCTATGACACTTTCAAGCTTCACCAAAGTTTCCTTCGGCCTTGAGTCGGTAAGCTTGTCCTGATTCTCTAAACATTTTCGTCTTTTTTGATATAGGTCATGAATGAACTTTGTAGTTTTCTTCCTACAAGCAAGAAACTTTCTGCTTTTGTTGTAAAAAGACATTAATTGACAGCTTTTTTCCATTTAAGTAGTCTTGATTTATTAATTTGGACTTTAAAACTGATTCATATACATGAGAATGAGAGATAAGTTATAATTTTTAAATTCATGCGAGAATTCAATAAGTAGGATTTAGCTTGCAGGACACATCCATTCATGGATGAAATAGGATTTATTGGTGCATTCTGTAAGTGCTTCTTGACACCAGAGCAGTATAAAAGCTGAAGTATTTTCTTATGTAGGTCAGAGTTGAAATCAAAAGGGCCAAGTTAGAGTTAATGTTTGAGCTGCAGAGATTACCAACAGAAGAAGAAATTATAGAAAGAGTTGGTATCTCCCCCGAAAGATATCATGAAGTAATGAGAGCATCAAAATCAGTATCTTCTCTTCATGCACGGCATGCAGTAACCCAAGAAGAGTTCATCAATGGAATTACTGACATTGATGGTGCTGAAGGAGACAAAAAAAGGCAACCTGCTCTTCTCAGGCTTGCTCTGGATGATGTGGTAATTTCCCGTCTTTATTTGGACTGCATGTAGTACTTGTTGAACCACCTCATCAAAAAGCATAACTTTTAAAAAGGGGAGGAAAATATTGATTTATATTTACAAAGCATCCTCACATGCAAGCTGGATTCATTTTTCAACGAAGACCTATCACGTGGAATTTTCATATTGAACTCAGTCATACCGTGTTTAACCACCTTATCTATAATCCAATGAATGGTCTGCACTGTTTTGTTTTGACATCAACACCACTTAATGATGCATGTTAACTAGTGTTGGAAAGAAAGTAGGCCAGTGAATTATTATGTACTGAATTAGTTAGATTGAAAGTGCCAGATTTGAACAGTGAAAATGTATGGTGGTTGCCTTGAATTGATGAGATCATCTCGAATAAGAAACTATTCATTTTATCGCTGTAATGGATTTTTTAGTATGTTGAACTAGACAAAATTAAGATAGACATTTAACAAAATTTGTCAGATGTCTTATCCCCGATGCAGAACTGAAATAACTTAATAGCGGTGTCCATCACATCAGACACTACATGATTTATACTGGCACATGAAATACTTAATTAATTATTAAGATGGATTTCGTCTTTTCTTTCTTTAGTAATTGAAATATATTTAGCTAATTATTTATACATTTTAAAAATCTGTTTTTTCACTTCCTTACAGCTTGATTCTCTGAAACCTAAGGAGAGTTTGGTTATCAGACAAAGATATGGACTTGATGGCAAAGGAGACAGAACTCTTGGAGAAATTGCAGGCAATTTAAATATTTCAAGAGAAATGGTAAGAAAGCACGAAATGAAGGCTCTAATGAAGCTCAAGCATCCTGCTCGAGTCGATTATCTTCGCAGATACATTTCCAAATAATCAAACATACTTTCTTGTCATTTGTGAATACTAATCGTTGTATAACAAATCATTTGTATCATAGTTAAACATTACATGCAAATAAAAATCTGTTAACATGTATAATCCGCAGGTGTGTATATGGCATCCAGCCCTGTTTTCCTTTTATTTGTAATATGAGGTTAAGAAAATAAATTATACCTTTGATGAAAACAAATTTTTAACAGTGTTACAGTGAGCAGTGTTTGTTAGTATTTCAATATTATACTTCCGCGTGATAGGCGTGTCGAAAAATGTAATTTCCTGGTGTTTTAAGACAGCTGGTGGACTCCATGATTTCTGCTACATTTTTATTTCTTGGGATGGGAGAGGGATGCTTTCAAAACTAAATGAGACTAGAAAGAACAAGGGGATCACCCAGAAGATGATCAGCCATGCTGAGATACTGCTCAAATTAAGAGGATAATGTCGAATGATATGTTTTTGATTGAGCGAAATCTGCAAACGTTTGGGATCGTTAACAAGTAAATTGTGATTTTCCTTACCTTGATTATTAAACCATGAGAAGTTCTAATGATTTCTCCAACATGGATTATAGGTGTTGAAGTAAGGGTTGTTATGCTGTCTTTGAAAATTCTATGCATATTGTACCTCTTTAGACCGTAAACGTGCATGGAGGCTAAGTGTAAGCTTACATTTGTATGATTTGCCCATCCATGGCAAACTAGTGCATGTTGGTTTACGATGTTCACATTCTGAGTTACGTTATCCAATTTTTTTGTTATAAATTCCATGTGGGTTGTTATGCTGTAATTACATCTTTGTTGTGAATACATGCTGTTTTCCTCGGACTTTTCGTTTGAGTTGGCCACATAAACTGATTTTATTCAATTCTCTCAAAAAGGTCTAAGACACTGTTTAAGGACATATCCATTATTGATCCTCATGCTCAAGTATTGTCTATGTTATAGTATTCAAGCCGCAAGCCTGAATAAAATATGCAGGTTTTAGAGTTTTTAGTGATGTTTACAGCGATGAATCCATGATTTTCCATAGAGGAACTAAAAGTTAAGAAAGTCAATGTAATAAAATTTATATATAAAAAAAATTCATTAAATGACATTATTTATCTAAGTCGTTCTCGATGAAAATTTGAAACACAATATTCATTTATAATAGAATCTAAATCTATTTTCTTAGTAAATTCTTATTCGATAAAAAGTATCGTACAATTAGAAAGAAAGATATTCTCCATTTTGTTGTGAAATACCGTTTTCACATGCTTCATTGCTAAAAATGCTTGTTTAGTACTCGTGGCAGAGACAGGTAATGTTAATACAAGATTAATCAATCTAGTCACAATAATGTAAGTCTGCGACCTTCTACTCTGAGTCAACTGTTTGCATAACTCAACAAGTGTAGATATTTGAAATCAAGGCCTACGCTTCATAACTAGCTCGTAATGTGGTAGCTCATATTCAAATGTAATAATATCTTGCTTAGAAAAATAAAATATAACTTCATCGCAAGTGTGCAAATATCATGACTATCAAATAATCTAAATAAATCTCTAGAATCCAAAGCTGCACTAAGAGAAAGAAGTTCTACTAATATGTCATTAAATCTTGTCTTTAGTTTATAATCACGAAATCTATTGCTTCATTAAAAATATAAAAGTGATAATAATGCTCAATAGTAGTTTCATCACTAGAATGACCAATGTTATACAAAGTTTTTAGATCTAGTATTTTAATATTATTTCTTGACCAAAAACCTTTCTGTAATGCTCCGACCCGCATGAATCGAAACGTTACTAGAACAATTATACTTAAAATTAATATGACAATTTAGTTTAATATACTATATTTTTCGCGGAATGCATAAAGATTTACTTTGAAAATTTACTTAAGTACTATATATATATATATATTATTTTTAACAAAACATAACAATTTAATACTAAAAAGAAGAAAATTCAAAAAGAAAAGTCTTTAGAATGATTTCCATGCATGTACCCATCATTGACGTGAAAGCTTTAAGCAATAAATAAAAATATGTTGTTTTGTTTTTCCTTCTCAAACGGTAAATGTCAAAATAAATTTGTTTACATACTTATCAATCTCGAAACTTCATGAAATTTTAAGGGAAGGTAGGAAACTTCTTACAGTATGACATATCCAAAAATTGGATTTTGTTGACAACATATGAGGTACTAAAATATTTTTCAAAACCCCGCAGCGATTCGATTTGGAAGATAACCGGTGCTGTTTACTTATAGTGACATATAAAATTTTACAAATATCGGATTGACATAATTTCATGTTTATGCAGTAGCTAACCCATGAGGCTATCAAATCTCACAGTTTCGTCCAAAAATTCCATATAACGATTGAGTTATGAATTTTAGAAGTCAAGGGCAGGAGCTAAAATTTTAATAAAAACAGCAACACTAAATCTTATCTCTAACATTTTTGTGATAAACGATAACTTGTAAGTCAATTTCTATAATACATAACTATTTTTAAACATAACTTATTCATACAAATATTCTTAAAATAGTTCCACATATGATATTCATAAAAATATATTTATTAAAAAAAACCATAAACTTTTCATAATCGAATTAAAACATTTAAGTCACGGCTTCTTCATAGCACGTTGCATCTTCATCCACCATCATCCATGCCCAAGCAAAGAAAATCAACATGTAGGAAGGAAATTAACCCGTGAGTTTGAAACTCAATAGATATCATTGATGCATTTCGTTATCAAATTAGAAAATTTGAACTATAGATTCATACCATCACAAGTAGATGGATTTATGACAAAATCAAATTTCGATAGAATTATCGTAAAGCGTAGAGCCGAAGAATGATTATTCAAACTATAATAGTGCCGGAGCACCGTACCCAAAGGTACCAATTCATTCATACTTTAATGAAAATTCATAACTTGAAAACGAAATAACCACTAGCACCTCTAGCTATCTTTATTTTTTTGAAACATAAATGAACAAAATGTGTAAAAGCCTTTCTTACCCTTGTTATTCCTTTAAACTTTACTTAAAATAAAAGATATTTTTTTGAGAAAAAATAAGAGTAATTTCGAATTTGAGGGGAGGTGTAGTTAAAAAATGATTTTTCTCTTCTTGTAACCTCCGTTTTTAGTAAAAAAAAAACTAAATGAGAGAGTTATATTATCATTAATCTTGTTAAATTGATTCTTTAACTAGGAATTTAAAGAGTTTTAAGCCCATAAAAAATAATTTTTATAAAAAGTTTTATAAAACAATTACATATATAAATTAATCTTGTTAAATTAAGTCTTTAGCTAGGAATTTAAAGAGTTTTTAACCCATAAAAATAGTCTTATAATAAGTTTTATAAATCATTTACACATTGAAAAATAAAGAAAATGAATTATTCATATGATTGTAACTTATCTCTGTGAATTCCCACTAATAAAACAATTATTCTACCCAATTAACTTGATATAATTGTTTTTAATGTGCAAAAATAAAGAGTTTTTTTTAATTCAAAACTAATTTTATAAAATTACTTTATAAAAAATATCTGCATGGTGATTGGAACTTGTGTTGCCTATATGAAATACCATGCAGATGATCATTGTGACAACCCAATTATTCATTAAATTTTTGTAATCAAATTTACTTAAACTTAATGTCTTAAATTATTGGGCTGTTAAATAACTTATGACTTGTACTTTCATAACCTTAAATGGGACGAGCTTCCATACCTCGTTTCTTAAATGGGCTACATCAACCAACTTAAGAATATAAAATTCGATTCTTTATATCTCTCACGTCTTAAAAAATTTCCTTCTCGCAATTTTCTTAAATTAAACAAAAGAGTGTCAGATACTTGGCTTTAATTTCTACTTCTGTTTCCCAAGGGACTTCTTCTATCCCGTGATGTCGCCACTAAACCTAAACTAATGGAATTTATTTAGTCCTTAATTTCTATACCTTTCTATCTAAAATAGAAATTGGAATTTCTTCGTATGATAAGTCTTTCTGAACATCTAATATTTGATAATGCACCACATGACTTGGATCATGCACATATTTTCGAGGACTTTGCGAGTAGCTTCTGACCTATGCATATTAACCATTTGATTAGCCCTACTTGCAAATTTACACTCTCCATTTTCTAACATACCTTGAATTTTCTCTCTATTCGAAGTTTGCAACTCAATTAGGAGAAGAAATAATAATATTTACCATTTCGTCCAAATGAGAAAAGAAGTTCCATTTGACATGGACATCATCTTTAGCTACAATAGCTAATGTCGACTGTAACCTATGGGTAAAACAATAGATGTGGTATGCATATTGACCATCTCTTAGAAATAATGCTTGAAGTCTATTCCAAGAACCGCACATATTACTAGCACCATTATACTCTTGTCTTCTCATTTTGTTCACTTGAAGTTTAAATTGAGCAAGAACATTAGATATCTCGATTTTGTGATTCGAGGATGTGGTGTCATTTACTCTTTTGATTGCAAAGAACCGTTTTGTCAAACTTTCATGACTATTCACAAACCTGAAAATGATGGACATCTACTCTTACTTAGATGTATATTGTTTCATCAACAATAATGCAAAAGCATTCATCCCTAACTTCTTCTCAAATCATCCATCGTACTCTATTGGTCATAAGATGCAAAATGTCTAGATTGATGCACTTTCTGATGTAATCTTTGAATCTTTTACATGCTTTTGGATTGCTCTCAAGGTCATTTTATTTGAAAGTATGGAGTTCACTTCTGATTTAGTGGACTCAAGAAGTTGTGAAGAATTTCAAGGTGGATTTATGTACTACGTTATTCCATGAAATGATGCTCCTAGGAAGCAGTGAGCATCTCCATTCTCGTGCATCTTCCTTTAAAAGTAAGCGAATATGCGCATAGGAAAGGTATCTTTTGACATTCCTTCGTGATTGAACACTTCGCAAAGCATTAAGAAGGCATGCATGTGTTCATGCGGATTTTTAGTTTATTTTCCAATTAACCTGATGTCCTTATTATTTTGAAACAAGTTGATTACATTTGGTCAAATGTAAAAGTTGGTCTATTCAAAGGTGGATAAATAATAGCTAAATGTATAGTTCGTTCATACATTCTCAACAATCGATAATCTATTGTATTTAATTTTCAAATAAATATATTCTAGTCACGACCCAATCATATTCCTAGTTCGAATTCGAATGAATAGAACATATTAATTTTCACGATTATCCAGGTGATTGCATACGCGATAATATTATTCATAACATCTATTGTACGTATGTTAAGATTACATGAAGAGTTCTAATGAACAAGTAAATGATTATCTAATTGATGGTCAAGGAATTCTATAATGCAATGAGAAAACAAGATTAATAAGAAAAAAAATTTCTAAACTACATGTCTTGGATTTAAATAAATAATCAATAGAGTTCATTTTCATCGAATAATGAATACATGTCATTCAGATCATGAATGAATGCAAGATATCTTGATTTTCAATTCAAAGCTTGAAATCTTCAAGTTCTTAATGTAACCGACTTTAAATTCTTTCTTAGGTTGATCTTCTCATTCGAAAGATATTCGCCTTTTGTTCTTGATGAATTTTATGATATGCATGTACATTAAGAGGTTAGAGAGAGATCCGCTTGATGTATGATGTTGTTCTCTATCATAAGTCTCGAAAATAGGCCAGAAATGGTGTCAAGATTGGTTTCCAGAAAGAATTTTAATTAAAATGGAAAACTGCACAACAGGTCCCTAAATTTCCACTGCTCGTGTTGACCACTCAGCTGCGCACATGTCGGTTCGTTGTTTAGCACTCGAGTTCCAAGGAAGTAGGTCCCGCGTGTGCGCCATTTGGGCTAGTGCGCGCCAGTTTCATCTTTCAAAAATGTGCAACTTGGTCCGCTTTTGTATAATGTGATTCTTGAGTTCTTTCTTGACATGATTTTGGTCCTTTAGATTTCAATTTCATCCAATTGGACCCAAGCACTTTCCAGTCATCTATATTCCATTCTAATAAACTATTGAGAGTTTGCAATTTAGTTCTCGAACTTTGAATTTTGTCCATTTTTCTCTTCTTTTGTCCAAATCCATCAATTTACATCGAATTTACCTCATATACCAAATATATACATAATTAAGTCATAAATCATCAAAATTAATAATAATTAACCTCACTTAAAGGTTCAGATAAGTGTACAAATAATATATTTATCAATTCCAACGACTAGTAATCAAGTAAAAGGATATCATTGCGAATTTGCAAATACCAACCGGTCTAACTTGTGATTCATGCTAGTTATGTTTAAGCACAATTGTAAGTATACTTCATTTTGTTACAAATGAACTAAAACAAGTGGCTGAAAAAAAGGCAGATAATCCCAAATTTAGTGGGAAAAGCACTTCGTTTGTTGTCACTTGTAACGAATGAACTAAAACAAGTGGTCAAAAAAAGTCAAATAGTTGTACCCATATTTAGAAGAAAAAGGGCTTCCTATGTTATAACCAGGAAGCAAAGGTTCATCATGACAATATTTTGATGGGATGCCTCAATTCATGAGGATCCATTTCATTAAATAGAAATTACAACACAAGTCACAGATAGATTCTAGCAATTATAGTTAGGGCTTGAAGCTATCTATGATAAGTATAATTATACTATTTATTGAAATTGTAATTATTTATATACACTGATTTTGGAAATAGAATATCCTTAATGAAATCAAAATAAGATATGAAAGATTTCTATATTGATTGATAAATAATACAATCCCATGAACCTCAATTTATTGATCCAGCCAAATCAACATCAGTGAATACTTTTACTTCCTTTCATTTTTCTTGAATAAGAGTCCTTTTCCAGCGGAGACTTTGAGAAATATGAAGATCCTATATACTAATTTTAGATTAGCTTTATTTGGAGAATGAATATGTTGGCTTACCACACTAACCGCGAATGTAATGGCGGGTCTAGTGTGCATGAGGTAGATTAGCTTGCCAACTAGTAGCTAATACCTGTCTTTTTCAATTGGTTCTCTGACGTTCTCTATTTTTCTTCTTATATCCATAGGTGTGTCACTTGGTTTACATCCAGCGTGCCAGTTTACATTATATCCAAGCAGACACATTTTAGTTAGGAGATCAAGAACGTATTTTCATTGTGAAATGTCGATGTCCTTTTTGTTCAAGCTTATACCTCACAATAAAAACTCATTTGCAACCAAGGGGTCTTTTCCTTTTCGATAACTCCATCACATCTCCCAAGTTTCATTTTTTTCGTAGTGCTCACATTTCTTCTAATACTGATTCTCTCCAATTAAGACTTGTCAAGGCTTCTTGAATATTCTTTGGGATTTATATACTATCGAGTTTATAAGCAAGAGCACGAAACCCTATAGATAGAGTGTTATAAGAAATGAATTTTGAAATAAGGTGAAGAGTACATAACCGAGTTTGTTTACTGAGAGCAATAGGTAGATTACTATATGAGGAATTGGACTTATCAAAGAGGCCTCGCGAAGATCTGGAGCTATCACTAGTTTTTAACTTTTTTGGTGCTTTGAGTGTGAGATTTTGTACCTTGATTTTGGCTTCCTTGTGTAAACTAATATCTCTTTGTCAACTTACTCTCTTGCACCACCCCATTGAGTAAACCAATATCTCCTTGTTCAAGTTCTCTTCTATAAATGGCATGTTAGGACAAGGTGTTGTGATAAATTCAGTATTTAGGATAGGTTTAGAGGGAGAGAGATTGAAGTCCAAGAACCAATATTCACTCAAATTCTCCTCCTAAAGAGAGGGTTTTTTTTTGGAAATATTGGGTCCTTTCAAAGAATGTGATGTTAAGACTAACAAAAGCCATTTTTGTGGATGGATCATAGCATTTGTATCCCTTTTGAATATGTGAGTATTAATGAGGTCACACTTAAGTACAAGAGGATTGAGTTTACTTCGATGATAAGGATGTACGTGATAAAGGCAATACAACTGAATACTTTAAGGGGTAAGTTCGAATTGAGGCGCGAATTGGGAAAAAAAGATTGCTGAAATGTTTGAAGAGGTGTTTTGAATGTGAGAGTACATCTAGGCATTTTGTTAATGAGGTAGGCCAATGTTAATCTGGCATCTTCCCATAATAATTCGGGCATAAACAACTTAAAGGAGGTGTATATTTTTCCATTGGTCAATCCCATTCTATTGGGGAGTGTTGATACAATTGGTTTGGAGAATTGTTCAATGTTCTTGAAGATATTCTTTGAAAGTGGTATTGAAATATTCATTGCCATTATCGGTGTGAAAATTTTGAATTTGTGTCTGAAGTTGTAATCAACCATTGAGTGGAAATTTATAAACATAGATCTGTAGGGATAGCAACAAGGTGGGTCGAGGTCGGGGCAACCATTCTCCTTCTTCGTCCCGTAGGATATATTTTTCACCTTGCCTCATCTTTGTTATTTTCTTGTTTATTTTATTTTTTGCTTTCATTTTTTATGTCTCTAGCTTGTGAAAATCATTACTTTTTTTTTTCAATTTGTTAAGAACAATCCATGTTCCCTCAAAAGAAATGATGATTTTTTTTCTTTTTATTTGATAAAAAACTTAAATTTGAAATGAACTTTAAACAAGGTAGGGACCATGTTTTTTATAATCGTCTCGTCCCAACATCGGGACAACATCCTATTTACCTTATTAGGCGGGTAATTCTCACCTCATTTGGGACGAGGTCCCACGAATACCAAGTTTAACAGTTTTTTGTTGTTCTTATAAATCGGACATCAAAATTTTATTTTATTAGATAAACTCAACAAATTCGAGTAAGGCCATTGACAGACGTCACGAACCATTTTTCTCAGTACGATTAGGGATTTGTGAAATTAATATGGATCATAGTAAATGGTTTGGATGTGGTTTTAGGAGTGCATTGATGTTTTCTCGATTCACATAGTTCACATTGAAGGTCAACAATCATTTTATTTTTAAACATGACAGGAAATACACGTTTTAAATACTGAAAGTTAGGATGACCCATTCTAAAATGCCATGATATAATTTCACTATCTTTAGGAACAAGTTCAAAATCATAATTTGTAATTTGACTTTGTTTACTCACATCTGCCTCTTCCAAGTAGTAAAGCCTTTCACATTATTTTGCATTTTCAATCGTCTTCCCCAATGATAGGTCGTCAAAAACATAATAAGATGGAAGAAATTTAGCAGAGGAATTGAAACTTTTGTCTGGCTAATTAACAATATATTGTTGGATTAATTTGGAACATGAAGAAGGGACTAGTCTTATAAAATTAGAGATTCGAATATGCCCTTTTCCTACTACAGACGAGAGTGAGCCATCTTCAATTTTTTGTCATGTGATCAGATGCACTTGAATCAATCTAGGGGACTTTGGATTGAGTGATTGTATTTAATCCTCTAAAAAAATTACCTTTATGGATAGTGAACTTGATGGACCAGATGATTTAAGACTAGAGAACATTTTATAGAGTTGTTCCGACTGTTCATGAATGAATTCACTGCTTGGAATGGAGTTATTTTTACCTTGGTGGGATTAACATATGCTTGGTACCACAATTTTGTTATTTTTCTTTGTTTCCGATTTACCAATTTTCCGCGTATCTTGCAACATGTATCTTCTTTATGTCCCAGTTTATGACAATGGTCACACTAGGAACGTCCCTATTGTTGTTTAGGACCTAACTATTTCTTGTTGTCCCTTTAGATATTAGGGCTAACTCGTCATGCCCAAACCCTTTAGATCTATGTACTGCAAGTTCTCTATTAATTGGACTGACCCAAATATTCTAGTCAATTAGGCCGACCTGACAGGCCTGCTCTTCAGAAATAAGGGCTGAGGTTTCTTCTTCAGCTGATCTATTTGCTTTCCCGTCTTTCAGCATAATCTATCGATGATTCTTCTCTCTTCGCACTTCAATGAAGACTTTACACATTGACGGTAGGGATCATTAGCCAAGTACTCAGCCCATCACATCATCTAAATCGTGATTTAGTCAAACGAGAACCTCATACCAACCTTGGAAAAGTGGCACGAATGTTTTTTAATCCAAATGGATTACTTTGTAACAATATAGTCCTCGGTCCATTATGAAGTCATTATGCTCCTTGTTCGATCCATACGAGGGAATCTGTATACCAAGAATACATATCCACAAAATTTTACAACTCATGTCTTGAAGTTGCGTCCACCAGCTGATCTTATTGGAAGTGGAAAATTGCCTTTAGGACATTCCTTATTTAAATCTGTAGAATTCTAGCAAGTTTGCCATTTTCCTTTACTTTTTGGAACCAATATCGGGTTACATTCCCAAATTGGATACTGAGCTTCGCAGATAAAACCAATTTATCAACTTTGATTTTCAACGCTTTATATTTCTCAAAGCTCATTGGGCATCTTTTACATTTTAGGCCCTACATTGTGGTCAATATTCAAGGAATGGCAAGCCACCCTAAGATCTAAGCCTACCTTTTCACCATGTTTCCAAGCAAACACATCAAGGTTTGTTTTCAAGAAGTTTTTCAATAGTTTTTTCATATGTTTGGCCAACTCTTTGCTAATTCTAAGAACTTTAGTTACATCCTCTAAATTTGTGGAAAAACTTTCAAGTTACATCCTCTTTCTTCATGATTCTAAATTTGTAGCTTCGAAAATACAGTTAGTTAGGCGAGTTCAATCGAATCATTGACTTTGAAATTATAGTTAGTTATGCGAGGGTAATAAATTTAAGATAAACAGTGAGAGGATAATGAATTTAATAAAATGCCATATTAAATAATATATATATATATATTCCTATTCCAATGACGAGTGTATTTTTACTCATAAGTTTCATACAATTTTAACTTAATTGTTGGTTAATTATTATGAGTATAGAACATTTTTGATGTGTTTGCTAGTGTTGTTTTAAAGGTACGGGGTCGTGGAGTAAAAATGGTGTTAAAGTGAACAAACAAGCCAAAATGTCAAGGAAAAGAATCAGCAAAATGGAGTCTAGGCGCCATGTTCGGACCATCCGAGCGCTAGGAAGGAATTTCTTTTACAACAAGTCAGTGCCCAGGTATAGTGAGGAACCAACATAAACAAGATTGTGAACAGAGATGCAGCGCCGCTACATCGAAAGGCATCAAGGTGCCCAGGTGCCGTTTCCAAGTGCTTAGACGTTGCGCCACCTATTTTAGGGTTACAGCGGTTGGACCCATTTTAAAGCCTACAAAAACCTTATATTCAACACAAACATGGAAAATAGTATAAATAGAAGAAATCAGACACTTTGATGGGGTTACACACATTGAGAAAAAGAGAATACAGCTAAAGATTAAAGAGAACAATTCAAGGGAGAAAAAAAATCAAGAAATTCAAGTTTTGAAGCATTGGTTGGAAGAGAAAAAACATCTTGGTGCAAGATTGATTTTTTTTCTCTCCATCTTTATTCAAAACCCGGTGTTGTGTTTAATAACAATTTGTTTTTCTTTTTCCATCATTATGAGAAGCTAAACTTTATATTAGGGCAAAAAATATAATTTACTTGAGATCCTTTATTTCTTTTATTCAAGATTCTTGTTATTTTATCATACATGTGTTGATTTTGCTATGAATTTAATGCATTGAATTATTTGAACACTAATTTGATGATTTTGGGAATCTTTTACGAATAGAGAGGTGAGTTTGAGATTTAGACCATATTCATTTTAGATCATATAAACATATTTATGTAGAGATACATATATTAAGTATTGCAATCATCATATGAATTCTTAGTACTTATATTTTGTTTAACTAAGGTAGATTCACACAGAGATACATGATTGAATTAGTTAAATAGGCTCAATGAGAATTCGAGAAGGGTAAATTGAATATAACAGAAGAATTTGATCGAACACTACATTAGACTCTTGAATCTTGAATTAAGACTTAGAGGTGATTAATAGGTGAAATTGTTCGGCCCTAATATCCTTCCATCATTTGAATACTCAATCAATCTTTGTGTGAAATTTAATTAATTTCATGTGTTTAAACCAAAAATTCACATCAATATCTCAGGTGGATTGATCATTGAAAAATACATACAACAATGCATGGATTTGTTTGAGTTAGTTGTCACGACGTATTCAATGTTTTCATTAGAAAAAGGTACCACAAAAAGTGGCTAGAAGTTATGAGTTGGACAACACAACATCTACCAATGCACAGATGGCAACTTTGATAAAACATGTGGAGTTATTTGTAAAATTCCGCAAACACATGGAGCAAATGCAGTTATGGTCAGTTCAGAAAGTGAGAATTGGGGAGAAATCACGCTATAAAAAAATTCTTAATACTTGATTCTTCATAGAAACAAGTAAAATTTATTCAAAATGCTTCTCACAATTTCAACACATATGGGAATAATTTCTAGCAAGAGAGAATACCAAGTTTGAGGAAAATGTTTTATCAATATTTACAGAAAACAAACAAAGTATTCCAACAGATTGATACTCATTTTCAAAATCAGCAAGCATCTATCAAGAAGTTGGAGATATTGATTGGTCGGATGGATCAACAACTTGTAGAACTTCCATAGGGATCATTGTCTAGNAAACAGACAAAGTATTCCAACAAATTGATACTAATCTTTCAAAATCAGCAAGCATCTATCAAGAAGTTGGAGATATTGATTGGTCGGATGGATCAACAACTTGTAGAACTTCCATAGGGATCATTGTCTAGCAATACAATGGCAAATCCTAAAGAGCAAGTGATGACAATAAGAGTATTGAAAAACATTCCAACCTAAGCTCCTGTAAAATTAAATCATATGTACCTCCACTTTCATTTTCTCAAAGATTACTTATTTCATTTATTTATATAAAAGCTTAACATTAATGTCGTGAGCTCACTGGTGTATTGCCTAACTAATCTGAACATAGTGGACAATTATTATTTGGAACCCGATCAAATCTACTAGTAGTGCCACAAAGATATCAACATTAACATTCACGTAGAATATTGGTCAGGTGAGCCAGTCCCCCACACCCCATTTTCCACTCACACCTTTTATGGCATAGAATACACCTCTTAATAAAAGCATTTAAGATACATATCTTTTAAAATATCCATTCTCACCTTGACATTTAGAAATTTTTTATATCTTATGACTTCATCTATGCTTATGGATGCATTGTCATGAATGATTATGTCATGAGAAACATTAATGACATAAAAAGAAATAATCAAATATCAAGTTCACATAATAATCATTTTTGATAACACATTTATATTTAATGATGTAACATAAGCATGAAGATAGTGGGATTTTTACTTACCTGAAATCTTTAACAATTTACTTTTAAAATGACAAGTGAAGATGTCCTTAGTCGTCCAAGAAGTCTACGTGCCAATTATCCTAGGTCATTAATATTCATTTAAAATTTCAATAATATTCATCCTAAAATCAATCCATATCCTTATTCTTGAAGATAAATTAATCATTATTATTAGGACCCAAAATGTTAAACAGAAAGTGCTCGTGATCTATAGAAATTCAAAATTGAAACTTATTGTCAAAATCACTTTTGACCCATAACGGTTCTATCTAGTTTCTTTTCATATTTAATTAGGATAACTAACTTCTAACATCCATAGATCAAACTAAATACAAAGTTTTGAAGGTACAGAAATCTGGAGATAATGAAATTATCGACAAATTAAACTCGTGATTTTATGACAAATAGAGCATTTTTATTAAAAATAAACAACACTGATTATATCCTCATATGAGTAAAACTCACACTCATTTAACTATTCACATGGGTGAAAAATTACTAGATGTTAATTACCATAAACAAAGGAACCCAATAATAAAACAAGTTTCTTGCTAAAATACAGTCTGTGCTAAATAAAAATTTACATGAATCATTATAACATATTTGTAGTTATGTATGGGTTATACATATATACATATAGATACTTGTGCCTGGAGACACTAAAATTGGCCTCTGTAAATATGGTTGATCCACAAATCGCAAAGCTGATATCAAAATAGCATAAGTTTGACTATAACATGACACCATCGTATACTAAATATCGCATATAATACACTAAATTGTGTTCCATCTAAATCGGTCGACAAAACTCCATATGAGTTGCGGAAAGGTAGAAAGTCCAACTTATCTCATATAAAAGTTTGGGGCTGTGACGCTTATGTAAACCGCACTGAATCAGATAAGCTAGAGTTTAAGTCTGATAAATTTAAATTTGTGGGATTCCCAAAAGAGACAATTAGAAATTTTATAATCTCACTGAGAAGAAGGATTTCGTTTCAAGATATGTCATCTTCCCTGGGAAAGAGTTCACTCTAGAAGAGGAAAATAGGACCAAAATAGATTTTGAAGAAGTTCAAATATCCATAGATTCAATTGACCAAGTCGATGAACCTAAGTCTGATGCAACACTCACTGAGGAAAAAACTCCTAATCAAGAAGTAGAGACTCATAAGGACACGTCACCTCTGTATAAATCTAGTAGGATCATTTGACTTCTTAGAAGTTACAAATTCTTTAGTGAGTTTACAAATTATGCAAAAGCAATTCAAGCATTGACTTATAGAGATTACAAGAGGTCATGAAATTCGAGATGAGCTCGATGTATGTAAATAATATATGGACCTTGGTCAACCTGCTTGATGAGATAAAACATATAGCTTGTAAATGAGTTTACAAGAAAAAGGTTGACATGGATGAAACATCCATGCATATAAAGCTAGGCTAGTAGCAAGAGGTTACAAGCAAAGACAATGAATTGATTTTGATGAAATCTTTTTTAACCTATAGCCACACTTAAATCCATTCGAGCTTTGTTTGCAAGAACTACATATCATTACTATGAGATATGATAAATGAATGTCAAATTATATTCCTTAACGAGAATTTGTAAGGAGAAGCGTACATGATAGAAATATATAAGCTTTATGATCTGTATGTGAATTAAAGCAAGCCTCAAGGAGCTGAAACCTTTGATTTTAATGAAATAGTTAAAATGTTTGATTTTATACAAAATGAAGACTAATCATGTGTTTACAAGAAGATAAGTGGGGACACTGTTGTATTCTTAATATAATATATGGATAATATTATTAATGGAAAACGTCTCTATGCTTCAATACGTGAAATTATGGTTGATAAAGATTTTCTCCATGAAGGATATAGGGAAGAAGCTTTAGATACATAAGTGAGTGGATCTAGTGTACGTTGGAGTTTGTAATTGTTATGCCTTAGATCCAAATTGGTTTTAGATGCAAACACTTTTAATATATAATTAATGCATTTTTATGATATATCTATTGTTTAATTGAATTATGATTTTGACAAATTATATTAATAGAGTTTGTAAATTCAAGTATTGGTAGCTTTTTAACCGCAATGTGTTGTATTTGTGAGATGCAAATTACTTATTATTGAATCTTAAATTATATGATGTAAGTAATAACGAGATTCGAATATCGTTATTACGGACAAACCAACACGCGTGACATTTCTCACTTGAAGTGGGTAACCAATCTCACAAGCTATATGTGGTGATATTTAAATGGACGCGTGAATATTTTGTTAAGAGAACAAAATATTGGAGACCCCTGCAGATATTTTACATGGATAATTATACGAGTCTCGATGGTTAATTTCTAATTTTCGGTTGTGAAATTGGTATTTCGACTTGAAGTCATCATAGTACCTTAATGAGACAATCATACTTTGATAATATTAGATGTTGTTCTGCCAAGAGTCATTATAGGACATCATTCGGGCATGTCAAGAATCATATGAATGTTGTGAATGATCAATGGAGAATTCCTCACTCTTAGATAGTAAAAGTTTATTAGCTACAATTCATTATATTAAGTTGATAATGAAATCCTTTGTCAATGTGAATTCATAAGTAGAAAAGAGTTTCGATTATTATTAACTTAAGAGTGTGATGAAAGATATGATCGATAATCGAGTGTGACATATTTTCATATCATGTAATTGATCAAATCATATTGACGAAGAGATATAGTTTCATAGTAAGTGAACAACTTTGGTTTTAGCACACCACGTGACATTTTCCGTCACAAGATTGCCCTAATGCATTGCTACACGTCAATTAGGGACAACAAATTTGAATTAATTGATCAAGAAGTATTAATGATTAATCAAAATGGAGTTTTAAATATCTTAATTTGATTAGATCAGAATAATAATTCACATCATTAAATAATGTGATCGGGAACCTAATGGATCACACACGAAAGGAAGAATTAAAAGAATGGTAAAATGAATTAAGTAATTGACAAGTTTTGAACAAATATAAAATTAATTAATTATATTATTTATTAATGGGTTTAAGTTAGTTAATTAGATTAATTAACTTATGGATCAAGTTAACTAATTGAATTAATTAACTAATGGATCAACTTACATGCAGAGGGTGAGTCAAGCCCACAATTTTTAGCAAAGAAACTAACACATCTTTAGTGAGTTGCTTCACTAAGAAAGGTCGATGGGGTTAAGGATTCCCCAACCAAACCTGTAAAGTTGTGTAGTCCATGTCTATCGATCTGCATAAGTGGCCTAATCTGTCGAGGTAGGTTTAGCGAAATATACTCCTGCCAATGGCCCTGTTCCCGACCCTCTGAAGCGAGTTTACAATCGGGTTTCCCTCATGTAGATGTGGGAAATCGTGGCCAAGTGGGCCATATGATGATAAAAATGCCCTGGTGCAATGCCCTGTATGGTCTCTATTGATGTCCCCACCACTCACAAATATATCATTGATGCATCCATCAATGTTGATCTTGTAAGATTCCACTTGTAAAATGTGTCACTAACCAAAACAAGTGGTGATCGAGGAGGGATAGCCATAAAAGAATCTAATCTCCTCGACAATACAAAGCTCTAAACAATCCGCATGTTTGAAGAAAAGATATCATACCATAGACTCTTCAGATGATACGTCTGGGCACCACGTGATGTGCTTTACATCATTCCTCTCTGTCCATGTGAACTAGAATATCAGTTGAGGAAACGTTATATGTATCTAAAAAAGCCCCCAAAATTGATGCCATACCTGGTCAGAGATACTACTACCCGTGAAAATGTAACTGATGTTCTCAGTCTCTGAAGAACACTAACATTGAAAGGCCAAATGACATCCAATTTGACTTTGCATAACATCTACTGGAATCGGATCCTGCCATAGTCTCCAACATAAAAATGAGACTATGGTAGCAAGAATGGAGTTCCATAATAAGTGAGATGAGACCTGAGGTTGTCTATCCGACCAGACTACCATCTAAT
Organism: Fraxinus cuspidata; assembly: GCA_903798385.1. Lineage (NCBI taxonomy): Eukaryota > Viridiplantae > Streptophyta > Magnoliopsida > Lamiales > Oleaceae > Fraxinus > Fraxinus cuspidata. The sequence goes on from CAIGRP010122155.1 coordinate 23,138, forward strand.
GGGTCCCTCCAAATAATGTGGTTTGGGACTTCTGCACATAAAAGAATAGCCCCGATCTACTTTGCCATAAGAGGTGGAAGAGCATGTAATAATCGTCTAAAATCCCACCTAATGCTATCAAAGAATTCATGTACCCTCGCATATGTGCGCTGCATTGTTGAAATAAGGACACCAATGTAGAATTTCCCATCTAATAATCACGTTAGAAAAATATCTGGCCGGCTCCAAGATGCCACGTAATGTGTGGCTCCGCTCTTTGTCCAACTAACTTCAGCTTCCTCTAAGTAGGAGAGGCAGAATAGGGAACTACTGCAAGTGATGGATGTTTCCCCAAACAATATTTGCCCTGTAAGAATTGAGCCCAAAGTGATCTCTGAGACCAAAGCAACTATTAAAGCTTCAAGGAAAAATTGTCTACCACGTCCTCTAATCTCTTGAAGCCTAGTCCATCCTCATCAGTTACAAGGCAAATCTCTTGCCAACTCCTCCAATATAAGTGATGCACCTGATCTTTATAATCCCATTGAAACTGCACAAAAATACTCTACAATTTCTTTAGTACAGCCCTGGGAGGCTACATAATTTGAAGAAGATAAAGTAATATAGGGGATAGTACAGACACCAACAAAGTAATCCATCATCCATATGAAAGTAATCATGAAGCCTAGTCGAAAATCCTGCTCCTAACCTTTTGAATGAGGTCGTCATAGAGAAAGCTCATCTTGGTCCCCTTAAATAAAGAAACTCCCAAATAAGTGAATGGCTATTGCTGATGCCTAAACTCGGCCAAGAACACAAGCCTCCTGATATGAATATTTGATGCCAATCTAGGTAATATAAAACCTCTCTTGTCTCTATTCACCAAAAAAACCCCTCGTAATGCTCTAAACAATCATGATGAGGACGGAAACTGGGTGTCCACTTGACTACAATCATGGAGCACCCATCAATTTACTAGGTGGGCTTCAAAAATAAACGTGAATAATCGTCCTCATGTGCCAAGTGTATTATAATGGTATAATTTTAATCACGATTTCTATCTAAATCTAAAAACGATCCTTAAAAGGAATTGAAATTATTTCTAAATTTTGTTGTGCATGTATAATCAAATTCTCAACAGAGACTAAATTGGCTATATTCACCACGTCTTGGAACTCCTGGTAATCATAAATCAACTTCACACATTATGTTGAGAGAAATTGGTCAAATCACAACCGGCTAGAGAAATTATAATCTTTAGTCCTACCTAGTGATATATTACGAAGCATACGCTATATACATATAACAAACTTGTGTTTTTTTTTTTAATTTTGTGACAAATGATGAAGCTTAGACTCGATAAAAAATTGAAATGATTGTTGCATGAAGTAGATGTAGATAAATAAGTGTTAATACGTGTCTAACAGAATAGTTAATGTAAGTGTTATGCTCCAAGTTGAATCGATTTGGATGTAAGCACTTATTAATATATTTAATGCACTTTATATATGGCAGATCTATTATTTAATTGAATTATGATTCTGATAAACTAAATTAATAAAGTTTGTAGATTCAAATCTTGATAATTTGTTAATCACAAGGAGTTGTGATTTTGAGATATAAATGAACGTATGACTGACTCTTAGATTATCGGTGATCGTAAGTAATAATAAAATACGGATATCATTATTGCGGATACATCAACACGTATGGCACTATCACTTATGAATGTGAGTAGCTGAACTCACAAGTTAAAATGTACTAACATTATGCATGGATGTTTTGTTAAGAGAACAAAATATTGGAGATTTGATGCAAAGATTTCACATATATCTGAGTGTCATGGTTAGTCTCTAGATTTCGGTTGTAGAATTGGTCATTTGATTTGAGGTCATCATAGTACATTATATAAGGACAGTCATACTTTGGTGATATTGAATATTTTTTTGCTAAAAGTAGCTAATACGAAATCGTTCGAGTATGTCAAGAATCATATAGAGGCTATGAATGATAAATAGAGGATTTATCACTATTAGATAGTAATAGTTTATAATTTACGTTTCACTCAGTTAAATTGATATCGAAATCCTTGACCAATGTGAGTTCATAAGTAAAAAAGAGTTTCGACTATTATTGAATTAAGAGTAGGACAAAAGATATGATCAATAATCGATATTGACAAACTTTTATGATAACTGCATATCTTTTATGATAAGTTTGTTACCTTGTTATTGCATATTATCAGATAAATATTATTCATGTCTTTGATAATTGCTTTACCTATAAAGTAATTAATCAAGAATGAAATTAAGAATTGAAAATATTTTTCTAATCCGTGAACCAGAAGCAAGATGTTTTGCCAATTACATGCAAGTTCATACGGATTCAATGCTTCATTGATTATTTTCCAATACAAACATCTTTTTCAAGTATTTGAAAATACAAAACAATTTGTGTTGAATGTTCAAACACATTCATTGATCAAGGTACTTTATGTAACTAAGGATATTGATTTTTAATCTAAGTGATGGTTGCTACTGAGTACAATAGGGAAGTGGTGATAAAGTCAAGATCGTGGATTTAATTCTACTTCATCAACAAGTGAAAAGGAGAAGATATATATACATATTAGAATATATCCACTGTAGGAAAAGCCGCTTCCTTCTTTCTTGGAGTTATTCTTAGTTTTGTTTTATTGTTCTTTATAAATTTTGTGAAATAACAAAATCAAATACTATTGTATTTTTTATCAATTAAATTGGTGGATTGTTTTACCCCGTAGCATGGGGGCCTATGGATGTTTCCCTTCGATGTTTACCACGTTATATATGGTGTTCAAGTATTAATTTGTTGTTTAAATTCCCCACTAGTTAAACTACTCTAACACGGTAACATCCTACACATTGCAGTCAAAACTATTAGAAACTTATTATATGAAGTTATGATTGACTGTCGTCCAGAATTATAATAGTGAAATTAAAATTCATTTTTAATTTATATAGGTTTTAGAATTTACACTTGGTATCAGAGCAAGTTCACTTTAAAAAGTGTGATCTATGAAATTTTTTGATATGGATGGAGCGGCCTTTAGACCTCTTGTCCTTGACGGGACTGATTACTCATATTAGAAACTTGGGATACATGTTTATGTTCAATCCCTTGACGAAAATGCTTGGTACTCTATCATGTATGGATATAAAATACTCACTGTAACTAAAAATATGAGAGAGAGAGAGAGAGAGAGAGAGAGAGTGAGAGAAAAAAAAAGGCTAAAGAGTGGGTTAGCACAAGTTTTAATAATACTAGTTGGAATTCAAAAGCCTAAAATAATATTTTTTCACTTTTTGATTCTAACCAATTTCGTCAAATCTCTACATGCAAGGTTGCTAAGAAAACTTGGGTTATACTACAAGGCACTCATGAAGGAACTTCCATTGTGAAGCATGCAAACATCAAATGCCCACCTTAGAGTTTGAACAATTTATAATGAGAGAAGATGAACAATTCAATAACTCTATGCCAAGCTCAGTGGCATTACCAATTTAGCAAATACTTTAGGATAGAAATACTCAAAGCAAGATAACAAGAAAGATCCTTAGGTCTCTACGTGTCGATTTTACTCTAAAGTAACTGCCATAGAACAAAATAAAGACATTGAAACCATAAAAGTAAAAGAACGTGTGGATTTACTGATGAATTATGAGTTACATCACCATAGAAGAAAGAGAGAAAATGAATCTGAAATTGCCTTAAAAGCCAGATATGTCGAAGAAGATGTTGAGGATAAAGAAAGTAAAACTTATGGACATATGGCTATGCTAACCAATAGTTCAAGAAATCTTTGAAGAACAATCAAAGAGGTATAAATTCAAAACATCAACCACCACAAAAGAAATTCTTTAACAATTCAAGGCAAAATCCACCTACATCTATGAAGAGAACTTAAAATCATATCCAATGCCATGAATGTGAAAGATATGGATGCATAGCATCTGAATGTGCTAACACACTGAAGAAGTCTCATTCCAAGAAAGCAATGAATATCATATGGAGTGGAATTAGGACAAAGAATCAAACTCAGACGAGGACGACATAATTGACAATAATCAGGTAACCTCATTTACTATCGACATACAGTCGAATTTTGACTCGCTACAATTGTCGCCTCTAGGTACAAACTTACCGTTAGACACACAGTGAAACCATGTCACATATGTTCAAAATGCACCATCTTGAAAGGAAATCTGAAAACTGAACAAGAAAATAATATCTTTTTCATATAATGATTAAGTTCATTGAAGAAGAAAGAGGTGTGGTTGGCACTGAAAACGAAGAGCGTGTTTGAGCTCCATTTTTAGCCAAAAATACATTTTTGAATAGTGATTGGATGAAGAATGTGTGGCTAAAAAATAAGGAGAAAAAGTTTTTAATTTGCGTGTAATATTATTTTATTAAAGAATGAGTGGTTCAAAATAAGAAAGAGAAAAATGTATTTAAAAAAAAATGAGAAACAAATGCACTTGAAATTTTATTCAAACTCTTAAAGGATAAGGAAAATCAAGTCCAGGAGCTCATTGCTGAACTAAATCATATGAAGGAAAGAATTAGACAACTAATCATTGGATCTGCCTGTTTAAGTGGAGTTCTTAGCCCGAAAGAATATCAAGTATCAAAGAGGGCTTATGATATGAAAGAAAAGGGAATAAAAAGAAATATAATCAATTAAAGTTTGTCAAATAAATCGAATCGATAGATCAATATATGAGACCTTTGAAGCTGCAGTGAAGCAAATATATAGAATCTCAGATAACAAGGTCATAGCAGTGTCTGACTCACACAAGCAGGTTCGACTGACTCCAGATACTTAATTTAGATCAAGTCATTAGGTAAAGAAGTAAGGTATCACTACCAAAAACATAAAAGTAAAACGCAGCACACTGTCAAATGTAGATTTTATGGTACGTATGGACATGATTTACTTAATTGTATATCTCACAAGAAACAACAAGTCACAAAAAGGGTTAACTTGCTTGTTAGTATTTAAAACACAATCCTAATGCTAGAATAAGACAAGTCCAGGTAAAAAAGAGTACTTTTAGATGTTATGTTATCAATATAGCATATAAATTCACTGTGTCCAACTCTTGGTGTTTTTACAATATCTGCTCTAGACACATGACTGTAATCGTTCCATTCTAACCAACTATAAGAGTCATGCATGTGGTCTAGTTACTTTTGGGAATGAGACTAAAAGCAAAATTGAAGATGTTGGTACCATTACGATTTATGGACTTCCTATCTTAAATGATGTTTTGTTTGTTGCTTACTAGAAAGCTAACTTGATTAGTATAAGCCAATTCAGTGATAATCTTATGGTCACGTTCACAAAAAATTCATGCAAACTGATAAAAAAATATAGTAGTTTGTCCTGCATGGTATTAGGGCTAGTGATAAAAGTTATCTGTTTGAATCTAAAATTACTTGTCATGTTTTAGAACCCGAATCTACAAATTTATGGCACAAATAGTTGGAACATCTAAACTATGAAAACCTGGTTAGACTTACCAAACTCAATGCAATACGAAGAATTCCTAGGCTCACTGAAAAATTTGATGGTGTGTGTGGTTCATGTCAAAAAGATAAATAAACTAGAACTACACATAAACAAAGTCATTTACTTGCTACCTCTTACTATTTTGAATTATCACATATGGACTTGATAGAGCTAATTCAGACCGAAATTCTCAGTGGTAAAAGATATATTTATGAGTATAGATGACTTGTCTAGGTATACTCGGGTAAATTTCGTAAGAGAAAACTCTAATGTCTTTGAGATATTTAAATTTTTATATAAAAAATTGACTATTAAAGAATATTTTGAAAGGACTAAAATTATGAGAATTAGAAGTGATTATGGAAAGGAATTTGAAAATGCTAGTTTATTTAGATTATGTAAAGAGTATAGTATATTTCACGAGTTCTCAACTCCTAAAATCCCTGAACAAAATGTTGTGGTAGAACGAAAGAAAGGGTTCTTGCAAGAGATGGCTAGAGTGATGTTGAAGAGTAAGAAACTCCCTATTAAATTTTGGGCTGAAGCTGTAAATACTACTTGATATATCCTAAACCATGTGTCTTTGAGAACAGATACCTTACAAAACACCTTATGAAATCTAGAAAGGAAAAAAAATCAAATTTCAAATATTCCCACACGTTTGGTAGCAAGTGCTATGTGTTGAATGTCATGGAACACTTAGGCAAATTTGATCCTAAAAGTGATGAAGGAGTATTCAATGACCATTCTAAAGATAGTCGATCTTATAGGATATAACATGCGGACTTAAATCATTATTGAGTCCATTAATGTTAAAATTGATGATACTAATTACTTCTCTTCTTATTCAAATGAACCAGAAATTTAGAATTCGGAAGAACAGATTGAAGAAAATCAGAATATTCAGGAAAATTAGTTGCAGATTTAAACGACAGTCCGATAAAATTTCCAATAACCAATTCTGGCGATTCTGCACCTGTTATTGGAGGTGTTGACCCATTAAAGGAAGATGATGAACTATAGAACAGAAGATAGCCTCCTACCTGGATCCAAAAAGTTCATCCATGGATAACGTGCTTTCATACCTAGAAAATGGAACGGTGACAAATGGAAACTTGTTACTGAACTTGGGAATTATGCTATACCTTTCATATTGATCCTAAAAAAGTGATTAAAGCACTTTAGATACTTGCAATGCAGGAAGAACATGCTCAATTTGAGCGAAATAATGTGTGGAAGTTAATATCTCGACCAAAAGGTACAAATGTGATTGGAACAAAGTGGATCTTTAAAAACAAATCAGATGAGCATGTCAATATAGTTAGAAACAAGGCACAACTAGTAGCACATGATTACACTCAAGTTGAAGGGGTGGGTTTTGATGAAACATTCACACATGTGGCCTAACTGGAATCTATCATATTCTTAATATTTGTGGCATGTTAGATGAGATTTAAATTCTATCAAATAGATGTCAAGAATGTCTTTCTGAATGGAATCTTGAATGAAGAAGTCTGCGTTGAGCAACCTAAAGGATTCATTGAACCGTATCTTCTTGACCATATGTTCAAGCTCAAAAAGGCGTTACATAGACTAAAACATGCTCCTCATGCCTAGTATAAAAGACTAACAATGTTTTTACTTGAAAAGGGATACAAGAGAGATGGAGCTAACAAGAATTTATTAATCAAACGTCATAAATCTCGATTGATAGTAGTATAAATCTATGTAAATGACATTATGTTTGAAACAACATCTGAAATAAAATCCATGGAGTTTGTTACACTTATGCAAACAAATTTGAAATAAGTATTGCTGATGACTATTTTTTAGGGTTGTAGGTTAAATAGGTTGACTTAGAAATTTTCATCTCACGAGCCAAGTATGGAAAAAATCTGGTAAAGAAATTTGGTCTAGAAAATACTAAGGCAATCAAAACTCATTTGGACATGTCCTTGAAGATTTGCATAGATGACTAAGGCAAGGACGTTGACCCTAGCTTGTACAGGAGCAAGATAGGCATTTTGTTGTACCTAACTACAAACTGTCTTGACATGGCCTTCAATATTGGAATCTGAGCGAGATACAAGCTAATCCAAAAGAATCTTGGTGGCTGTTGTGAAGCGAATTATTTGATATGTTAATAGCACTTCAAGTTTTGGTTTATATTATATTAATGACTAAAATTCACATCTTACAAGATATACTAATGCAAACTGAGTTAAAAATATGGACGATAGAAAAAACATCTGGATGATGTTTCAACATGGTTAACAATCTCAATATATGGTTGAGTAAGAAACAAATCTCCATTTCCTTATCTACTACAGAAGTTGAGCATATTGCTGATGGTAGTTGTTGTACTCAGCTACTTTAGATGAAGCAAATGTTCAGTAATTATGGTATTGATTAGGATTCTATTGCTATGTTCTGTGATAACACTAGTGATATAAATGTTTCTAAAAATCATGTTCAGCTTTATAAGACCAATCATATTAACATTAGACTCCACTTTATTAAGGACTTAGTTGAGAGAAATTTAATTGTCGTAAATCACATACATACTGAAGGTCAGTTAGCTAATTTGCTTACCAAGGCTTTAGATACTGTTAGATTTGAAACATTGCGAAAAGTTGTGGGCATGTGCTTGATACATTAAACTATTTCTAATGTACATTATTTTTCTTTTAATTTTGTTTTGTGTGTTCATTTTGTGCATTTAGGATATTGTGACTAATCTAATTGTGCCCTATCTAGGTTGTCGTCTTATGGTGACAAGTAGCTGAGTGTGTGCATATGGTTAATATCTATGTCTCTCTGTACTATAATATGATGTACTAGCAGGTAAGTTCATTAGAGAAGAGAGGGCAACCACCATGGGTATCTGAAGTCGTCCTTAACAATGAACATAAGTCATGAGAAAAGAGCTGTCCCTATAACTATGTGAAAGTCAAATCCATAAATTCAAAGATTGTGCAAGTCAACACAATGTGCATTTAAAAGGATAATAAAAAATAAATATTCATGCTCATGCATGGTACGTACATATTTTTCTATTTACATAGACAAATTCAAATGATGAGTGGTTTGAAATACATCTATGTGATTACTCACTAACAAGTTTTAACTTGATTTAAAATATGGGTCATAGATGATCTAGATATTCTAGTACACACTCATATTATAACCTGACCAATGAATTGAATCTAATATGAGCAAATATCTATTAGAAGATTCTTGATCACTGATGATTTTGGACGGATTGAGAATTCACGTGATGTGAAATTTGTCAAAAATAAATAAATAAATAACAAGATTCTGTAAATTTTATTTTTGACTTTTATTAATTTTTTTGTGATTCACTTGTGTTGATTTTTTAGCAAATTTTCTGATAAACAGTTTTGAGTCCGATAGTAAAATCTTGCCTCCATGATAAAGGAAAATTGATCTCCATTTTTAGATTTAAAATCTGCATGGTATATGAATGGACGATTCAGCCTTAATTTAAATAGCAAGAAATTGAATTTAGAGGGGCAAAATGGTAACTATTGAGATAGTTGGGCAGTTATTAGCTTAACACTTCAAAAATAGATTATTATTTAACTCATTTATGCGTGTTCTCAATTTACAGTTAGTTTTGTGCAATTTTACCAAATTGAAGAATTTTATTATTTCGTCATTCTCTAACATATTTCCCAAGATCTCTCCCCATTTGATTTGCCTTCTTCCCTACTTGAATTTTTTTTTAAATAAATGACGAGGACTAAAGCTAACAAAGGAAGGAAAGGTGATAAGTGTGTTTTGTACGCTTATTTGGGCCATATCACTAAAATTTAATGCAGTCAACTTATTGAAATTCACTTGGGTTATTTTTTTAATTTTTTTTTTCAGTGTTTGACCTGTTTTGAAACAATTGGGAAAGAAAGAATGATCATTTGGCCATTGGATGAAAATCTGGGGATAATATTTCACTATTTGGAAATTGAAGGGCTTGAATTGAACTAAAGAAGGGCATTATGTGCAAAATTAATTGGGTTTGAGGGCTAGAATGCACATTCTAAAATATTGTTGGACATTGGTGCAAATTACAATTTAATTTGGCAGGAAAGAGGAGGAGTTTGTAATCAAAATTGGCTTGGACACTTACTTTGATTGGGACTCAAATTTAATTGGGCTTGGACTTCATTATAGTTGGAAAAGTGAAAATTACACAAAAACCAGAACTTGAAATATTCGATTTCAAAAATCAGATTGGAGGTTTCGGGTCTGTTCTCTTTACTGTTTTCAAGTCATTTTCAGTTTTTAATTTTCGAAAATACTGAAAACGCATTTACTTATTTATTTTCAGAAACGAATTTCCAAAAACGAATTAAAAATTTACAAAGAAAATGGAAAATGCCAAAAAAGTCGTTTTGGCTGTTTTCAGTTAAAATCAAATCAACTTTGTTTTTTTTTATTTTTGAAAACAATTTTTCAAAATGATAAAAAAAATGCATTTTCAGCAATATTAAAATGGACACTCAAAATACAAAACTCAAAATGAATTCAAAACTTAAAACTAAAAATTTAAACACGGAGAAAACGGTCCTTTCACTTTTCAAAAAATAGTTATTTCATTTTTAATTATTATATATTAATTATACAATTTTCATCTCAAACCCTAATCCATTTCATTCCAATTTTCCTCCTTCTTGTCTCTTCTCTCCATCACTCTCTCTACCGACGCCACTCTCCTTCCTCTCCATCGGTAGCCCATCATCCATGTGACGGCACAGCCTCGTTTGGCAACGTCGTAGCGGTGCATCGCTATGGGGGCATCGCTGTGAGTCGCTGTCACAGTGTATTTCTTCCTCATTCTCTCTTTTCTCTGTCATTCTCTTCCCACCCTCTCTGCCGGTAGCCCAGCCTCCACGAGACAGCGCAGCCTCGTCCAGCAACATCGCAGTGGAGCACCGCTATGAGTCGTACATTGGCGTAGAGATACAGTGATGCATCGATGCGGATGCACCTTTGTGAGTCGCCGTCGTCGTATAGATCCGTTCTTTTTTAAATTTATGGGTGATGTGGTGATTGTGGAGGTGTACAGTGCAATGGTGGAAATAGAGATCTCCGGTGGGTGTGGCGGTGATGTACGGTAGGTGCTTATTCTTCCTTTTCTTAAATTTTTGAGAGGTGTGCAGTGCGGTGGTGGAAATAGAGATCTCTGGTGGGGGCGGCGGTGATGTGTGGTAGGTGCTTATTCTTCCTTCTTTAAAATTTTTGAGAGGTGTGGTGATTGTGGAGGTGTACGGTGCGGTGGTGGGAACAGAGATCTCCGGTGTGTGTGACGGTGATGCGCGACTGTTGTGTTGTAAGTGGGGTGGTTGGGTAAGTAGTGTGGTGCTGTGTGCGATGGTGGCTGTGATGGAGATGGTGGTGACGGGGGTGGTTGTTGTGTTTGTGGATTGATGGTGATTGTAGTGGCAATGTTGGTGGTGGTCGACGACGACAACGATGGCAATGATAGTAGGGATTTTTTTTGGGTAGTAGGATGGGGGTGGTGGAGGAGGTTCTGTTGTTTTAGTAGTGGTGGTGGTGGTGCAAGGGTTGTGGGTGGGTAGTAGTGGTCGTGGTGATATTGATATTTTTATACGATGATTTGCTGCCGTGAAGTGGTGGTGGTGGTTCGGTGATGGGGTATCGGTTGCCATGCTGTTGGTGGCAGTGGTGAGGTGATAGCCACAAGTGTTGGTGGTGATCACATATTATTTACTTGTTTGTGACCATTAAATTTATTAATCTGATCGATAAACAATATTCGACAAATAAAAAAGATAAATTTTGATAAAAAAAAAAATGTGATCTAAAAATTTGTTAATTTGTGACTGTCTAATAAGTTATGATTTATAATATTTGTGATTTGTGATTTATAAATAAATTGTGATATTTCAATTTTTGATTTGCGACCGATGAATAGATTGTGACCTATAAAATTTTTGAATTGTGATGTTAAAATAATTTGTAATATATAAAATTTGTGATTTGTGACCAATGAATAATATGTGACTTACAAATTTTATAAATTTGTGATCAATGAAAAAATTATGACCTATAAAATTTTCGATTTTTGATCTATTAAATTTTTATTGTGATCAAGAAATAATTTGTGATCATTAATTTATAATTTATTATCAAATTATATGAAATTATGACCTTAATATATTTAATGAATAAAATATATGTTTAATTAATTAAATTTATAAATAAATTTTGAAAAAAAATCTGACATTTGAAATTTTAAACCATAAGTTCTTAAATTTGAAATGCGTGGACGAAATTAATTCTAGATTTTTTTGTACAATAATCCATCAATAATTGTACAAGGAATTTGGAAATTATTCAAGTTCCGTCATGTAAAGGTGATATCGTTTTACTCTTATTTGTTTAATTCAAAAATTATGCTATGCTAGATTATTTTTATGTTAGTATTTTCGATAAACCTTGTATTATGAAATTTTGATTTTTGAATCTTATTTAATTTTTGACATTCATATAAAGTTTTCAATTATTGAATGATCGATATGAATTTAATTTTCTCTACAATTATATGCGCAATAGTTGTACGAGTTTTATGGCTTATTTTACCTTCGAAAGATGGAAAATAAGTTAAACATAGTGTCAATGTCGAAAAGTCCAGTAGAGAATAAAAATATACTACTATGTTTTACGTGATCTTTAAGTACTCATAAGTTTTTAATACAATTTTATATTTTAAGGGAATTTAGAATCCTAATACGCTTTTTATCATTATATATTTAGAAAGCTTGCATTTAACTATAATCTTGCATTCATTTTAGTTAAAGTAGGTCTTGCATTCATAAGTAAATTATTTAATTTATAGGAAAAATCACAAATTTCAATTGTTTCAATTAAAACTAAGTTAATTCGAATTTGAACTAATACAATATCTGTGTCAACGATACTTAGACTCAAAATACATCATATTATTTGTTAACGAACCGGTAATTGAAACGAAGAATATTTTCGTGACGAAAGGTAAGAGTAGGTGAAAACAAAGATGAAGAATCTGAAGAGAATGGGTTTAAGATAGTACTTAGGAGGAAATTGATTAGTACAAAGGGTCTGGGAATATCGAAGAATGAGCAAAATAGCCTACTAAAGAAAGTGTTTATTCTGACCCAATTGAGGAAATTAAGAAAGACGCTGAGATCCCAGCACAAGACGATCAGTCCAGAATTCCTACCCCAATTAGAGCTTACAGAGTCATAGTAACTCAAAGTTCAGGACTAGGTTATTCAATGTACTGAAGAAGATTCAATATCTAGGACATGACCGTATCGACAAGCGAGTTCAATACTAACAGCATCAGATGCCCAAGGTAGTTGCCAAAAAGTCTAGCAAGTCAGACGATTGAATGGCTCTAACTTTCTGATCCTAACTTTCGGTTCTAACTATTTGACTCTACCTATTTAGTTCACACACAATTATGCATGATCGTAATTTACATTATACATTGTTGGTTGGTTGGTTGTGTTCCTACCCTACATTCTGTGGCTGTTCCTTTATTTCAAGGGAGAGTAGAGTTTGCTCCTGTTTGTTGGATGAATTCGCAGGTTTCATATTTTTATGTACATATATGTCAAGTTTGCTCGTTTGTTGGATGAATTCACATGTTTCATGTTTTTATGTGCATATATGTTACTCATGTTTTCTCCTCATCTTTAAAATGCTAGGATGTTTTTGTTAGGGGAAGTATGTAATTGGGTGATGGGATGTGTGACTATTTTTCAACTGGATACAAACTGAAAAGGAGTAGTCCATGTGAATTATTTAATCACACATGCCATTGAAAATTGAGTATTAATTTTTGAAATTAAGCAAAGTCAAGGAGGAAGATTGTAGGAAAAATGTGTCATATTTTTACAAGTTTTATTCATTTGCCTTCTTAAGATTTCTGTTGATTTTAATTGTCAAAATCGTATGAAAAGGTTACAAGTTATGATCAAACTATATAGCTCGTCCTGACTTAGATGGTAAGCAGATCCGCTTGGAAATATTTGAGCTACAAATTTTATTGTTTTTCTTATATAATAGGATTTGATTTCTTGCGCTATTTATAACTCGTGGAGAATAAATTTTATACCATCCTATATTTTTTCAGATTTGTTTAGAATAAAAATATAAGGATTTGTTAAATTAAAGTTATCTTTCCTTATATTGGACTTCTACAAATCTAGGATATCTTTTGACATATCTTTTACGATAAGATTGTGAATATTTGAGCTGCAAATTTTATTGTTTTTCTTATATAATACGATCTAATTTCTTGCTATATATAAAGCTCGTGGAGAATAAATTTTATACCATCCTAGATATTTTTAGATTTTTAAAGTTATCTTTCATTATATTGGACTTCACAAATCTAGGATATCTTTTGGCATATCTTTTAGATTTTCGATAAATGAAACAACAGCAAGTAGTTTGGCCAATTGCATGCAAATTCATATGAACTTAATGTTTCACTGATTATTTTCAAAGTCAATCGTCCTTTTCAAGTATTTGAACAATATAAAATAACTTGTGTTGAATGTTCGATCACATTCATTTATCAAACTGCTTGGCATGAGTTAATGATGTTGATTTTTAATTCAAGTGGTAATTGCAATCGAGTTGTTCACTTTATCAACAAGTTAAAAGAGAAGATAGAAAGGGAGTTGTTTTTAGTTTCTTTTGATTCTTCTAGGTTAATTTTGCAAAATTACAAAATCGAATAATATTATTTTTTTATCAATTAAATTAGTGGATTGTTTTACACGTGGCATGGGGCCCGTAAATGTTTTCTTTGAGGTTTACAACGTTATATCAGTGTTCTAGTATTAATCTGCTATTTAAATTCCGCATCTAATTAAATTTGCTCTAAAACAATGACATCCTACATATTGTAGTAAGAATAGTTAAAAATTGATTATAGAAAGTTGTGATTGCCCGTCTTTTAGAATTATAATATTGAAATTAAAATTCATTTTTAGAATTTTACACTTTGCTTCAAAACATTTGTCAATTGGCAATTTAGATGGTTTTTTTTGGAAAACAACAATACAAAAAATATTGGTTTTTTGTTTTTGTTTCCTCGTGAATTATATTTTTGTAACAATAAGGACATAATTTAATCAATGCTAATGGATTTTAGGCTTCGTCATGGAAGAGGCTAAGCAAATTTTGCACTCATGGGCGGAGGGAGAGGGGGGCTGGAATGGGCTATAGCCCTACTCTACCCTAGCTCAGAAAAAAATTTATGATGAAAAATTAAAAAGAATAAAATTAGCTCAACCCAAAAATTAATTTTAGCCCAACTAACTTCATTTTCAATAATTCAAATTTCGTTTTAAATTCTGTAACAATTACATATTTATTTTATTAATATTCATGATACACAAATAACTCATTACCAAATTAAATATTTTATTTCACACACATATATAACTAAGTTTAAAAAGTTTACTTATAATCAAATTAATTTATTATATAACAAATATTTTTTATTGATTAAAGATAAATGACTTGTTTAGACAATTTAAAATGCCAAATGTTTAACAAAGCTTAAAAGTAATTAAATTTTTTCATATATTACTTATTTATATTTGTGAGTTAAAAAATTATTTATTTCGACTATAAAATGGATGTTATTATCAAAATAAGTAATATGTTATATATTTAATTTTATTAGTTAAAAATATATTTTTTAAACTTTGTTACAAGTGTTCAAAAATATATTATGACCAATGTTTTAAAAATCGACCCGGTCATCAACCCGAAAAAGGTGAAGGGTCAAGGGTCAAAAAGGTTTAACCGATGTCGAATCGGGATCGAAATGCAATAAATACATACAAAAAATAATAAAATACTATGAAACAATAAATTTTTTAAATTTTCATATTAATAATTCAAAGTAAATCTATCTTTGTTAATTAGATTCATTATCCTACAATTAGTCTAGATACTTCAAAAATTAAAAATCAATGTGTTAAAATAGTTTACTTTGTTAAATTAAAATAAATTAAACTTATAGAAAATGATATCTAACACTAAAATATTAATAATCATGTGAAATTTAAGTTAAATTTGAAAATTAAATAAATGAAAGGATGAAGGTGACTATATTACAATTTAATTAGTTGGGATTCAAAATTAAATTAGTCAATTTAACATACATTTGGAAAATGATTTTGATGGACATTTTAACATTTTTTTGTTATTCCATTATCACACATTGGAAGTTTATGAAACCATTGGAAAGAAGACNTAAATAAATGAAAGGATGAATGTGACTATATTACAATTTAATTAGTTGGGATTCAAAATTAAATTAGTCAATTTAACATACATTTGGAAAATGATTTTGATGGACATTTTAACATTTTTTTGTTATTCCATTATCACACATTGGAAGTTTATGAAACCATTGGAAAGAAGACCATCAATAAAAGGCAATATCTCACACTGGAAGTTTATGAAATCGTTTGAGAGAAATGCATCTATAAAATGAGAATGCCATCCAATATTTCTCTATGGGCCTTTGAATTGTAATTTGTGAGGCCCATCCATGAAGTTTAAATTTTTTAAACAAAAAAAAAAAAAAATCATGAAAACCACAAAATCGCGACCAATCCACCGATTTACGGTTGAATCGGCTGATTCAGTGAGTTTTGAGCAGTTTTGTCATAATCAGTTAACTGGACATGATTTGACCTAGTTTTGGGTTTGGTCCCTGGTTTTACTGATCGGATCGACCGGGCCAGACCGATTTTGACATTGATTATGACCCACATTATTATGATAATCATTAATTTAACCTTTGAAACTAACTCTCGTGTGGTTTAGAGCATCTTTTATGATATAAGTTTATTGAAAAAAAATAAATTTCAGTCTAGCCTAACGTATCTTTCTAGCTCCACCCCTGCCCCGCACTATAGTGTGTTTCCATAAGCTTCCTTGATATGAGTTAAGGCAATGATATTTCAGACAAGTTTAGTACAAAATTAATAAGAGATGTACATAACATGTTTGTCTGATCACCTATCCAGTTCAACGTGTTATGGATATCGTCAACTTTCAACTTAGTTTTTGCAGCGCGGCAATTCTGACTAACAAAATAGCGTATCTCAGCCCCAATTCGCTAACTTGGATATCAGCATGTGTAAGCAGAACTTAATCTACCTAGTATTTACAAAAAAAAAAAAGGGAAAAAAGAAAGAAAGAGAGAAAATTCTGGTGAATACCTTCGACCAATGCCATAACCCTGAAATTGAGACAGGTTGAGTATAGACTGCGTTTTGCTCTTTCCATTTACTACAGAACAAAAGACCGTCATGAAAGCAGTGGCTCTTGGACTCTAAAACACAAATTAATTCCAAGATGCTCTCGACCAGACAGAATATCAAAACAAGAAAAGAAAATGATCAAATGCCAAAGGGTATGGAGAGTCTTGGTGTACTCAGCTACTCCACCTCTAAAGCCTTGCAGCTTCAAAAGCCTATATAGAAGCTTCATCACCGTAGCCTCCTTGAGAGTTACTGAAAGGCAGTTCTATGTGAGGTTAATGGGCTCAGTCCTATCCTGCACAGCATGTTTTTCAGAGACATCAGCAAGCGATTTGAGATTGCAATTGATAAGTGCGTCAACAAAGTAGCAAGTTTCATCCTTGGTGTTCCCTTCAGGCACATCCACAATGTACGATTCAATCACCGTGGTCCCAGGTCTGGCTTCAATGACCTCTGGATGAACAGATATGGTGGAAGAGTAGTTCTGAAAGAAAGATTTAGAAGAAAATTTTATTCACTTTTAGGAAGAATAATGTGCTGATGTCCATAAGGCATATACAGCTGTGCATGCGTGTTTGTGAGTGTGTTCGTGCCTGTAAAACAATAGTTTAGTCAGGGCCACCAGTTTTAGGCATTCATATGGTATGCTAAGCTGGTTCCAGGCACCATAAAATCTGTCAAGATATAAGTGTATCAATCAATGTAAAAAATTTCCAGTTTCTTTTCACTGCCAGTCTTTGATTCTGGCCTTGCAAGAGTAGCCAGCCAAGCAGAAACATATCTATCAATAACAGTAACAACGAGTTAAGACGTATTTCTAATGAAATTAAACTTGGCAAAACTTCATTTCTGCTGCTCCAATTGATCATGCACTACATGTACTTTTATGGTCCAACAAACTCAAAAACTTTAGCAACCACCTCAAATATTGATAAAATTTTGATTACTCCTCTGTTCTAACAAGTTATACTAAAATTTCGATGTTCTTGAAAATGGGAATTTCGTTGGTCCAGTCAAGACACATCCTATCTATTTAAGTTTCCTATTAATTCATTCTGAAATGGCATCGTTTCCATTTTTTCGTCTAATAGTCTCATTTTCTATTTTATAAATTTAGTATGATCAAACATTCATCTTAACATTCTCATTTCTGCTGTGTTCATCTCATAGAAATTTCCGTTCAAACACGTGCTATAGATACCTCACTTCCATATATTTCTACACTTCGATAGGGATAACATTTAAACTGCTGATATCTCATCTTCATTTTCTTCATAGCCTCCCTTCATTTCTGAGACCTGATGTTCTGGTATATAAAATTTAATCTTCAATAGGTAACAGAACCCCAACCATCCACAGTATGTGTTTATCTAAATAATTTGTTGATGTAATTCTTCCACGTGTCTGTAAGTTCATCATTGTGAAACTCATTCACTCGATCGATCTCTGCTTCTGCTTTTCTATCATTTTCTCACCAAAACTTTCTTCCTATCACTGAAACCAAGATAACTATACTTCTCATGTCTTTCCACCCACAAATCCCGAATCACCCTCTAGGCTCCCATTTAGCTAACTTATGTTTCAATGAATGTCTATAACATTATGCGTTAATCTAAATATGGTCTAAACTTTCTCCCAATCCAACACCACATTTCCTTTTGTGTTGGGTTCTAAATTCTCTTAATGCTTCTTTGCAGGTTCCTAATGCCTAGCAGAAGAATAAAAAGTTAAAACATCAGCTTATATCAAACTGTGCTAACTCTTTCATGACAAATGAACTGCGTGCTTCAAAAAAAAAAAAAAGCACAAAAGGTGCGCAAAAAGACAATGAGATTAGAACTTTTTGAGTGTGATGTCAACAACTTTTGTGGTTGATAATACAAAATTTTGCTACAAAGTAGTAGAAAAATCAAGAAACAAATATGATGCACATCTCACGTCATGAACAGAAATACATTTATAGCCCTCGGAAAATTCAGATACATGTATATAAGCATATGCACAGACATTGTCAACTAGAAGCACATCAAAATGAAACTACACGGAACTGTTAAAACCACAAGAACTAGTTATTTACTAAAAGTAACTTGCAGATATGTGCCAATACCTAAAGGAGAATAATCTCATTTACTCACATTCTGAATCCTTCTAATAAATAAATTTAATAGTATATAATAGAAGATCCAAATCTGTAAATTATATTCATAGAAGGAAACAAATTAGAATAAAAGAAAACTGTTAACGTACTCTGAGTCTGTGGTCTCCACCAATAATCTTGAAACTGAGTATGTGCTCTTCATCATCGAGAAGTTCTAATCTCTCAGTGCTGGTAGTGGCAGGAAGACCCGACGTCACATCAACTTCCCTCAGACTGCCAATTTCAAGATTCCCCTGAACAACACACCGGCTTACAAATGGCTTGTACTTATGTGGTTGATCAAACCTCCTCACCAAAGACCAGACCTAATCGGAAGAAACAATGCACTAACTATTATTACAGATACAGTAGACCATAGAACATAACTAATGGATAATAATACATTAATCAGTGGCATTGAGAGTACAAGTATGTAAACAAATTCGTAAATCTTGTTATTCTAGATTCATCTTACAGAAAATTACTAAGAGATCTCTTTGTGCATTTTCCCAAAAATGGATTAAATAAGCCTACTCTTCAAACATATTGTCATCCCGATTTCAGCTATTTTCAATGTCAGGAAAATCGAGATTAGTAAAAAAATTGATTCCAAAGCTTGCACTTATTATAAACATCAGAAAAAGATTTTCTGTTTTGTTTTATTACTCGTTTTGGATCCATAGACAAACAGCAATTAGAAATAAATAAAACTGGATGCTCCGATGAAGAATGCTGTGGATGAAACCAGTCACCGCCGGTTAGACCTCCATGATCAGACGTCGTAGCTTCATCCCGAACCGTTAGATTTCAGCCATATTTTTCATCAACAGATCAAAATCCATGCATAAAACTCAAACAAGCATTTACTCGCACATAATTACTTTAAAGACATGCACGCCGCATAAATATATATATATATATACGAGAAATTAGTCAGAGAAAAACTATTACCAGATGAACAGGGGATTTGATGTGCTTGACTAGAAAGGAACTACACTGATTATCCTTGACCTCGTGATTATGGTGCTTTCTTATGTACTCTCTCTCAACTCCGCTCAACCCTCTCCCGTTCATCGTCTTCTTCTGTTTTCGCTCGGTCGCCGAAATACTCCGCCTCCGTCGTCCAATCACCTGAAAACACTCAACTCAACGCTCAACAACGTGCGAGTTGACTCAGTAGAGGTCGTGTTGAGGGAGCACCGCCATTTGAGGTAGTACAGTAGTAGTAACTACACAGCCTGCCGCCTCATCATCATCGACTCTTTTCTCAAAAATATAAAAATACAGCTTTCCCTTTACCAGCCCACTTTTATTTATATTTACATATAGACCCTTACATTTTCAACTAATTCTTAACTGGTCTCATATTCAGGATCCCAATATTTTTGTCTTGTGTGAACTTAGCCCAGTTTGTCTTTCTTAAAAACAGTTTAAAAAAAAAAGAAATTTCATACCCATTTTCAGCCACACATTCGCACAATAAAATATTTTATACGTAAACTCAATTTTTTTTCTTAAATTTAACTATACATTCTCTAAAATCACTATTAAAAATATCATTTTTTTAAAATAATGACCATCAAACATGAGTTTAATTATTGACTAACACGTGTCAACTGTAAAAGTTACAATCGTAATAATAAATTAAGTTTTATGCTTCATAAAGACAGGATGAATTTTTACTTAACTGTATGTTCAATTTTTCTCCCGTTTGATTGAAATATACTTTTTAGAAAACGATTTTGTGAAAAATAATTTTTAATAAATATATGATAAAAGATAAGTGAAAATTATTAATGTACAGGCAAAATTATTTTATTAAGAAACTCTGTATGATATTATTATTTTTCAATAAAGATATGTACTAATATGGCCTTTTTTTAATAGTTTTAGTGTTTATGTTAAATAGTGAGTTGTGAGTGTTGGTTCTGAATATTCTGCCATGGGGAATGAAGTTCTTTGTGATTCGGCAGTCTTTTTGTCTTTTACAGTAAAGTAATGCCCTTGTAATTTCATCTATTCACACTTATGGTGTTAGTTTTGTCTTTATTTTGTTTGTTTACGGTTAAGCCGTTTTTTACGCTGAAAAAGTTATTCTAAAAAAAGGAAATTTATTTTTTTGTCCTTTTTCTCAAGAAAATTGTTGTGTCGTTTTTATCGGGTGAACGGAAGTTCACGATAATAACGTGGTCCTCCTTTTTGTTTCTTTTTCTTTTTCTATTTCGTTGGGTTTTCATAGTGAAAAGTAGCTATCAATTAACTGTGTCTTATCTTCGTTTATATAGAAATTAAGGGAAAATAAATGTCAATTCCAATGGTAGTTTTACTTGTGAAATTAAGATTTGTAATTTCTATGATGTTAGATTTTTATTCGAAATTTTTTCTTAATTCTCTCTCAAATTAAATGTTGTATGATTAATACCCTTCAAACAACAATCTAATCATCATCCTCCTCAAATCAAAAAAATCATGAGGTCAATTGATATCCCTATATTCTTGTTCATGTACATCAGAGATTACTATCTTAACACTACACAATTACTTTAAAGTCAACTATAGACTTTTCATTCATTACAACCAATTGGCGTTCACGCCTTCCTCGAAATCTCTTGTGCTTTACATCGGTAGATTCATCTTGTGCATCTAGATAAAAAAATAATGAATGTTTTAAAAAAATATTAAATTCAAACATAAAATAAATACAATGACTAGAGCTTATAAGTGAGAGATATTATTATTATTATTTTGTTGGTGGGGGTAGGGGGCATTTGAGTAGATGGAAAGCAGCCATTATATTAGATAGTGATATCATACAATCCTTGAGTGTCTTTTTCATGCATTAGTTGTCACATTAAAAGAATTCCCTTTACTTTTTTAAATTAAAGGAGTGACATACAAAATTAAATTCAATTATTTATTTATTATAATTTATATACATGATACTTTATGTAACAATAATTATTTACAATAAACCCGGTAAACGTGTAATATTCGAATGATATAATGCTAATGAAGTAAAAAAAAAAAAAGTTATTGTTGAACACGACTACGTAGGTCCTGTTTATTCCAATCTCAAAATTATAAAATTTTATTGCAAAAAGATTAAATGAAAAAATTATGCTTAATTTTTTTATGTAATAATAATCCCATTGATTTGACATATAAAACGTTAAAAAGATATAAAAGGAGCCCACTAATATTATTGTTTCGCGCAGAAAATCGGGCCTCGCTAACAATTAGAAGAAGGTTCAGACGATTGTGTAAGGAACAACCACCACTCGAAACAAAGTCTCAACGAGTGATGCTTTATTTGTGAAAATCACAGTTTACAAAAAGCGAAATGCCTCCAAAGGGCACAAGCACACCGAACTTAAAAAGTAATTGATGATAAAAAGATAATGAACGAAATTACATAGTTCTCTATTTGAGAGTTGGATTTGATCTCTTTCTTCTATGTTCTCTTTTCCCTTTTATACTCTTTTGACGGTTTTTTCTTGTAATGTTATCTGAGAAACCGTTGAAAAACTGCTTATCGCCCAGTAACCANATGTTCTCTTTTCCCTTTTATACTCTTTTGACGGTTTTTTCTTGTAATGTTATCTGAGAAACCGTTGAAAAACTGCTTATCGCCCAGTAACCACCCACTTTCTCCATGATAGATGATTTACCAATATCTGATGTCTATCGTCCTGTAACCACTCACTTCTTCCATAATGGATAATTTGCCGAAAAATCGTCTTTAACCGTTGTTATTATTCCTGACGTTTAACCATTCCTAACTAGGGTCCTTGGATTGTGGAATGAACTGTTTCAATAACTGTCGCTTTAACTAATAATAATAGAGGGGCTATGCTTGCTTGGATCTTGGGCGTCTTGCAATCTTAGGCGATATCGCTCGCTCAGACTTAGGCGTCTTACCGGCTTGGGCGATGATGGGCTCCTGCTATATGACTCCGTCTTAGGTACTGTCTTGGGACTTTACATGGTCTCTTTTGGACCTATCCTTCGAATTCCTTAATTGAGCTTCCATCTTTGGGCCATTTGATTGGACCTCATTTTTATGTGTCAACAAT
>CAIGRP010122166.1:0-15201 GCA_903798385.1 Fraxinus cuspidata
ACCACAAGTTAAATTATAAACTTGGAATAATCATAGAGACTCAGTACAACTTCGTCAAGATTTTAGCTTTAAGCGTATACTAAGATAATAAATAAGCTTCCATCATGCAAATATAACAAAAGTACTCCAAATGAACTGTTTTAGATTAATTCCAGTGGAAGTAGAGGAGGATATAATTGGACAACAGACGAATTATACACCAACTGCATGCCATCTTAATACATGATAATTATGTATCCTTAGCGGGTTATGGATCTGCCAACAAATATTGATTGGATTTTTCAAAATTGAATAGTCAAGTGCTTTGCAGAATGCGAATTCTTAACTTACAGTTCTATCTATCGTGTGTCTTTCCCTGACAACTATTTCAGCAACAGAAGTTTCTGCAAAAACAACGAAACCAAAACCATGGGCACGGCCAGTGGTGCGATCTTTCATTATCAGAGCTTCCACTACTTCACCGAAAGTTTGGAAATAGTTTCTTAGACGCTCTTCATTGGTCTCCCAAGAAATTCCACCAATAAACACCTTGTCGGGATTCATTTCCATTTATGCACCCCTCGTTGGCAATCATCCAATAATTCCCAATTAATCAAATCGAAACCAATTGAATCACTACATTTGCATAATCACATGATAAATTTTCCAATCAATCAGATCATTCAAAGTAAAGAGCACGGCAATGGAACATTAAACTACTTCATGAAACAATTTGATCTCCAATTTTTATACACCTTACTCAGCAATGGCTGCCTCAATTTTTACTTGAAACCCCACAACTTCAGCTACATTGCATTGAATGAAACTGTGATAAGAGAGGCGGCGAGTGGAGTTGGATTGTGGGGGAGACAGAGAGAGAGAGAGGAGGAGGAAGATTATTAGGTTAGGGTTGTGTAATTGTGTTTTGTAACTTATTTGTCCCCTACTTTGGCCTTTTGGAATGATTTTTTTTTTTTTTAACTAAGTGGGTCGGGTTAAATCGGTTTTCTTGGATTAACCCGCGACCCGACCCGACTCGCCTTCTTTGCCCAACACCCGAACCCAACTATAAAATTAGAAAAAACCGTCCCAAACCGATTAGTTTGGGTCGGTTTATGCGGGTTGGTTTGGATTTTGCCCACCCCTACTCGAAACTATGAGGTCTAGAAATATTTGTTGGAATTAATTTGGTCTTAGGCATTTCCCTTTCTGTTATTTTATCCATAATTTCGCAAGATCCGACTTTGGATGAAATCATGGGCGGACCCTGGGCCCAACTTTTGAGATTTTTTTTTTATAGATTGAAATCTAAATTAAATTTAACAATTAATTTTAATAACATATTTCATGAAATCCATAACTGTTTAACTTTTATCAAAATCTACAAAAAA
Source organism: Fraxinus cuspidata (assembly GCA_903798385.1). NCBI lineage: Eukaryota > Viridiplantae > Streptophyta > Magnoliopsida > Lamiales > Oleaceae > Fraxinus > Fraxinus cuspidata. Next base: position 1,371 of record CAIGRP010122166.1, read on the forward strand.
ATTTGATTTTAATCTCTATCAAATAGGGACAAAATCATAATAAATTTAAATTTTGATAACATGATAATTTTAAAAATTCTCCGACGATCGTATGCTAATCGAATTTACAAATTGCTTGTATCACCTCAAAGCTTATTTCGAGAACTACATTGTGTGCATATCGAATAGTCCAAACAGTTATTGAAAATAATTAAAAATTACGTTATATGTGAGTCTCAAATAAAGACGTCTAACTCATATTTTTTTAATAATAAAATCAATTATTTCATTAACATTTATTTTTTTTTGCGATACAAATTTTTCAATGTAATTTCATTAGTTTATTAGGAAATTTTATATGAAATATGACATCAAAATTTTTCGAAATTTTACATCAAAAAAAGTCATATCCCATGTAAATTTTCGGATGTAAAATTACATGGGGTATGATTTTTTTGGACTTAAATTTTCGATTGTACAATTTCTCCTAATTTCTTTGCAAGTTCAATTGTACCTCCCTAACTTTAAAATTCTACGTCCGCCCCTGGATGAAATGGATGGAAAACTTTTGGAAAACTTACAAAAATATCCTTAAAATTGACCGTCTTTTGAAATATCATTGAAAAGTATTTTCAAAGTAAAAAATATTGTGTAACATTAATTATCACTTTTAATATAAAAAGTGACGCAATATACTTTTTAAAGTTAAGTGCCATATTTTTTCATGAAAAATGACATACATTGTCACTTTTATTAAAAAGTGATGTTTGTCACTCAAAAAGACCATAGAAATTTCAAGAGAATGGCAGAAAAAGCGATAAACACTAAAACGAGTAATAAAAATTCAAAAATGTAACATAATTTTTTTTAAAAAAGTGAGAGAAAAAAAAAGCGATTCACACTCAAAAAAGTGACAGGAAAAAAGTGACCACCCTTACAAATTAATAGAAAATCCATATTTGTCACTCAAAAAAATGAGGAGAACTAAAAAAAGTAACAAACAATAAAAAAAGTGATTAAAAAAAAAAAAAACAAACACTGAAAAAGTAACAAACACTCGTAAAAGTGAGAAATTTTTAAAAATAACAAACGCTAAAAAAGTAATAAAATATCAATCAAAACATTAAAAAATATCATTTTATACAAATTCAACAACTCGTACAATTTACAAATTTATTTCATAATTATTTTCATACATAAATTTTGATTTTCCGAAAGAAAACAAACTGCCAAATTTCCACCCTCTTATTTCTCAGGCGTGCATTCTCTCTTCTCTTCTCTTCTTCGTCGCATTTCCCCTGGAAAAATAATTCAATCAATCTTATGGAGAAATCCTCTTTGACTCGTTAATTTCATTTTACAAAACAAATTTTACGAGGTAAACCTTCTTATTTCTTTTATAGTCTATTTTTTGTTGTTAATTTTGAATTTAATGATTGATTAGTTTTCGATTATTGATGCATTGAGGAGTTTATTTCTTTTAATTGATGAAATTTATAAATATTCTTGGAATACTCTTTTCTTCTATCAGTTTGATCAATAAGTTTATGGGTTTGATTCACATCATACTTCATTTTCTTTTATTCATAAACTTATGGTTGATTAATTATAATTATGTTTAATACTTATAATTATACTAAAAATTTTCAGGAATTATTAATTGGTAAACCTCGAGTAAGGTGTCATTTAACGAATTCTAGTAAGTTTAATGACTAAAATAAAAATCTTGAGGGAATAAAGTGAAATAGGTTTTGACGTCAATAATGAATTTAAGACAAATGTGTATTTATTGAAGGATTGAAAATTTTCTATAAATTACATTTGTGCTTCTTAAAACTTTGTTTATCTCGAAGCACACATTACAGTGTAAAAATTAATATTTTTCTATTACGAGTTCAAATTTGTATCGAAATTTTTCTTCTATAAAGAATGTTGGACCTCCACTAGAAGAAATCATTGGATAAGTTTTCATGCTTATTACGGGCACATCTAGTATCAAGAATACCCTAAAAACTTTTAGTTATCGTGATCGACAACCTGTAGCTGGAGTACAACCCCTCTTAGTTACTAAGCCCTTCGGAATTGGGTTTGAATTCGATGGTTTGCAGTTCCCTTCATGACCACGTCTTCCAACGCATGAAAATCGAGGAAAGTCTTTGTAGTTGATAAATTTTCCTTGTACACCTTTGGAAAGGAATGCACAAACCAAAAGCACCACAAGAAGCGTAGTCTTTCCTTTCAATGTATCCATTATCGTTATTTTGGAAGTCCAATTATTTTGCATGGAAATGGACTACTTCTATTCTATATATAGTGTCAAAGGTTCTTCCAACAACCAACATTGACGGAATGGAATGAATTAAGGAAAACCGTCCAGTGTCTTATACATTTGAGGTTGAAATGAATTAAGCGCCTGTCTAATGTCACTTTTCTTCTAATTTTAATGAATTTTCAAATCGTTATACAGTGAATGAGGGGAAAGTTGGATGTGTTCATTATGAAATGACAGCCCTTTCAGAGATAAAATGAATATAATGTTATAAGGGCATATAAGTTATTTCGCTATAAAAATGATGGCTGCATGCTTTTTTTTTTTTTTTCAATAATTGCGGTTATCATTTCATAATCAACACATGCAACTTCTCCCTTATTCACTGTATAACAGTCTGAAAATTAATTAAAATTAGAAGAAAAGCTCCACCAAACAGGTGCTAAGTCATTAAAATTTTTGAGTTGCTTTGCCGGCGACCTTGTTGGATTATCATCCATCCATCCAGTGATAATAAATGTTTTGACCATTAATCGTGTATTCAAACATGTTTGAAAATAACGTATTAATTGGAAGTAAATTTTAGGTAAAAATGTTACTACTTTTTATAGCAAGGTAAATAACTTTCAAAATAAGTATTTTTTTTATTTCAAATTTTAACTAAAATATTAGCCATTCAAAAACTTATTAATTTACGAGTATATTTATATTACTTATTTTGATAGCAATGTAAATAACTTTCAAAATAAGTAGTTATTTATTTCAAATTTTAACAAAAACATTATTTACTCTAAAACTCATTTATTTATGAGTATATTTATTTTTAAGCTTTTATTTTAGTCAGTCGAAGATGCATCCTGATGTAACTTCAACAGGTAAAGATGATTGGTTGAGGAAATTCTTTCCGAGTGCAAAATTAAATCGATTTCTCTACAACTTCTGAGGTTTTAGTTAAATATAATTATATTCATGTTGCATATTTTGTTTGCTACACCATATTTTAACCGTAATGACAGTTCTTGTCATTTGTTTATTGTCGCACTTAAGTTCCAAAATTTTTTTCGTCCCATTTTTCTCTTTAACCTTCAATTTATTGACGTATCTTCTACGAAGAAAAAATATTCATTTGAAACAAAAACATACCTAGTTAGAGGGAAGAAAATACGAAAGTGAATAGAAAACATGAATAATAGAAAGAAGACCTCCGTATGGAACGAAATCAATAATGTCATTTTTCTACATGAGAAGCCTCCTATGAAACATAATTGGAAATAATTTCATTTCCTTTTACATTTATTTCAAAAAAAAAAATAATAATAATAACCCAAAATATTATACTTCCAAGTTCCACCCAATTTCAATTCATTTGAAATTTCTATTTATTCAACACACAATAACAAGAAAATTCAAAAATCTCTAGTTGAAAAAGAATCTTAATTATATGAAACAAAATTTTTTATTGAAGTTTTCTAACATACATATCTGAAAGTTGTCGCATATGGAAAATAAATAAATAAATAAACCCACGTGCTTTGGTATATATGACATTGTTCAACCCTTCCAAATGATGATCAGGTAGTTAATTAATTGTATCCGATAAACAACTAAAAATTATTTTATTGATAGGATTTATTCCGTCTAAGAATAACGATAACCTAACTTACATTATATGAGTCGAATCTTTGAACAATAACTCTTACAAAATCAGTCAAATGGCTTATCAACACTATCACTTTCGTGAAATAACTTGTTATGTGCTCTAATTCTAGTTCAGCGACCTTTTCTATCAAGCATAATAAGAGCCTACAAATTATATTGATTTGATAAATAGAACAACTCAAAATCAATAATTTAAATGTATTACAAGTACATTAGAAGTAATTCATTACACTTATCTTGTATCATAAAAACTTAGTAGCCTGAAGCATAATGTACTTCAGCATGGTAAAATAAGTAGTATGTTAAGGTTTAATGAGAGCATATGTTGGATTCATGTTTATAAACATTTTATATACTCTCAAATTACTTTTTATCTTCTCATTTCGAGAAATCTACAAATATTGCCTACTTATCCATCAATTATTTCTTCCTATTTATAATTTAAACAGTTTATAAAACTTTCCAAACAAGCTCTTTCTTCCTAATTCCTTTAGGATCCTCATCCTCTAATTCTAAGTTCTTCCCAGTTGACTCCGAAACATTGATCTACTCAAACTTCCCCGCGGGCGGCCATTCGATCTTCAATGAACGCTTCGCATTGTTAAACTTAGGCCCCGTAAATGGAAAATGAATTCCATTTCCCACTTTTTAACATATTTGATAGGTTTAATTTTCTAGGCAAAATGTTTTCCTCTCTTTGCCTCACGCGCCATTATTTATTGGTTTTTGTTGAATTCCTTTTCCCACCATTTTGGTTGGAAAATGGAATTCCTTTTTTTTTTTTTTTTAGCAATTAGAACAAATTTTATAACAAACTGTAAATAAAAAAAATCATTTTAATGGGCAGTTTCCATATAAAACAAAGCCAAATGAACACTAAATTTTAATTAAAAAATGATTTTCTTGAAAATATTTTTTTTGTTTTTTGTTTTTTGTTTTACTTTTTGGCAATTGAAACAAGTTTTATAACCAATTGTGGAAAAATTATCACTTTCATGGACAATTTTCATGTAAAACAAAGCCAAACGAATACAAAAAGATCCAAAATTTTAAAATTTTTCGGGTGAAAAATTATATCAATCAAATACACGTTATTAATAATTCCCTGAAAAACATGTTTTAGGCAATTATTTTCTCTAAAATTCATTTTTCTTTCCACCCATATTCCACCATTGCAATCAAATGGACCCTTAGTACTTTTGTGCTGTGAAATCTATTACTTCATTTTTTCTGGAAAAAGTATGTATCTAGAGCTTGAGAAATCGAAGCTGGAAATCGGAGAGTCAGAGCTTGCTGATTGCAGGCTAAATGAATCTGGTAGAGAGCTAGAAATCAACGGAGTTGAGTTATAGCTTCTTTGATTTTCGATTTCTTCAGGAGAAAACTCACCGAGAAGATGCATTCTTATTTTCTCCAATGCTGAGACTTCAGCCTAGGTTGCACATGCATAAACTTATTGAATTTATTTCAAGACCATTTTCGAGAAACTGAACTTGTTCTAAAAATTAGGAAAGAGTGAAAAAATCTAAAGAATAATTAATTTGAATTCGCAAAGAAGGGATCATTGACAATGGTGTAAGGATTTTTTAATTGATCATGTGAGCTATCAATTTTGACTAAGCCCGTTTAAAGTGATCTAAAAAAGTTTCGGAATTTTGGGATTTGAAGCATCTAATTAAAGTGTGGATCTTTATGTGTAGAAATCAGGCATGTTCTTAATTTCATGATGGATCGAATTACGTTAACAGGCCGTTAGTTTATATACGATTATGGTCTCCGGATCACATTGTGATTGTTCATTCTATTCTGACTCTCATCATCAAAGAGAAAAAGGGACAATGTGTTGATCTGAAAGACTAATCGAAGGACTCATTCATTACATTAACCATATCTGATTCAGGCATGCTTCCGTTTTGGTTCATAAATTCTTGGTGATCCAACATGAAATGTTATTATGATGGTAATAGTTTTTCCTTCAAGTGTTTCAGAGACTATTCATGTTGAATCATTGATAATCAAAATTTTAATTCCATTCTTGTGATAATTTCATTGTTTTCAAATTTAGCAATTCCTAATTGAGTTTTTATTGAATTTGAAAACTTTTTGGCATGTCTTCCGTGATTCAGATTGAGGAATTTCAATTTTTTTATTTTGGATTTTAAGTTTTAAAAAAAATTCTAGTAGCTGCGTGGGCTGCAGCATAGCAGCACAGCCAGCCGGCCGCGCGTTGCTGCAGGTGCTGCACCGCACGATGCTACGTCGCACCCAGTACAACGTAGTGGTGATGGGCGCCGCTGCATGTTTCAGCAGCGCATGTCGCCGCTGCATATGCCATAGAGGGGCGACGCCGACGAGTGCTACCCCTGTGATTTTCTTTTGATTCGGGGTTTGGGTATTTTTTGGAGCTTAGGAAATATCATGTCCTTGCTTGCAATTTCAGATTAGGGTTAGGGTTGCAATTTTAATTTTTTTTTAAATAATTCAACCTATGAAGTTTAAAGTTCATCCAAATTAGGCCCTTAAAGTTCAACATTTAACAATTTAGTCCCTGAGGTTTAAAATTAATTAATTTGGGCCATTTAAGTTCTAAATTTTGTAATTAAAACCGTCAAAGTTTCTAATTTGTTCAAATTGGCCCCTAAAGTTTTGAATAATTAATTTTTGGCCCCTAAGTTTTGGATTATTAACTCTTAGACCCATAGAGTTTCAAAATAAATAAAATATGTAAATTTGATGATTTTTCTTTTCAAATTTTGGTACAAAAGACTCTTTTGAGAGATATAATATTCGAAAGTAAAATAATTGAAGCAATATGTTGCCAAAACAACTTCTGTTGTGGAAATTAATTAACTTAGAATATTAAAAGGTGTTTGTGTGTGTTATTCATGCAAATATTCGATCGGCCCAAAGGATGGTCAATATTTGACCAAATTGTACATGCACCTGTGGTGATAAACTTATGGTGATTATTTGGTTTAAAACGTGATCAATAAATCGGTTCAAAGAAATATTTATTAATTGACATGTTTCTTTGTTGTTAGTGTTTGATCACTACACCAAGAGTATCACTTACACGACAATATTTATGTCCAAAGACTAAATATTGATGTTGTGCTAGGTATCTTGTGTTGAACCCTACCATTATTTGAAATTATTATTTACATATTAAGGATATTTATGTGAGTTGTTCCAATTAATTGTTCTATAATTCAGTTTCAGGTTCTGTTGCTAATAGCTCTGCTATCATCAATTTAACTACAATGCTTATTGACACCAACTTCAAGGCATGACAAGAGAACGTGATGATTGTTCTCGAAGTCATGGATCTGGACCTTGTTTTATGGGTTGATCAAGCTACTGCACTTAATGATAAGATTACCTTTGATGACAAATGGGATATGGAAAAGTGGGAACGATCAAACCGCATAATTTTGATGGTCATAAAGCATCCTATTCCAAAAGTATTTCGGGGTACTATGTCCAATAAGGTAACTACGACTAAGGGTTTCCTTGAGGACCTTGAGAAGAGGTCTGCTAAGAATGAAAAGGCTGAAATTGGTAAACTTTTGGAAAACCTTATCTCAATGAGGTACAAATGGAAAATAAACATACGGGAGTACATTATGGAAATGTCTCATATTTCTTCAAAAACTAAAGGCACTCAAGTTGGATTTATCTGAAAACTTATTAGTGCACTTAGTTCTGATATCCCTTCCGACACAATTCAGTCAATTCAATGTGAGCTACAATTGCCAAAAGGATTCATGGTCCCTTAATGAGCTCATCTCACACTATGTCCAAGAAGAAAAAAGATTGAAGCATGGCAAGACAAAAAGTGTTCATTTAACCACCACCTTGAAGGACAAAATGAACAAGAAAAGGAAAAATCATAAGAAAGCCGCGGGTACAACATCACAAAAGAAACAGCATAAGGAACATACTAAGGGTGGTTGTTTCTTCTATGGAACTGTAGGTTATAAGAAGAAGAATTGTACCAACTATCACGCATGGCGTGCCAAGAAATGTAATCTTCTTCATTTGATTTGTTCTGAGGTTAATTTAACTTCGGTACTTAGACACTTATGGTGGATAGATCTTGGTGCAATAACTCACCTCAGTATGTCTATGCAAGGTTGCCTGAGTTACCGAAAACCAAGTGATGGAGAAAGATACATCTATGTTGATGACAACAAGATAGTGGAAGTAGAGGCAATAGAAAATTTTAGATTATTGACTGGATTTTATTTGGATCTTAATGAAACATTTATTGTACCGTCTTTTAGACTAAATTTGATTTTCATTTCTGTTTTGGATAAATCTGGTTATTCTTATTCATTTGAGAATGGAAAATTTAGTTTGTTTCATGATTCAAAATTGGTTGGTTTCAGTTTTTTATCAGGTTACGATAATCTTTATTTAATTGATACGATTATTCTTTAAATAAATCATTGAATGTAAGTACTAGAGGTGTAAAGCAAAAATTGACCATCGAGAATTCTGTCTCGTTGTGGCATAAGAGATTAGGTTACATCTCGAAGAGGAGAATTGAGAGATTTGTGTCTAACGAAATTTTAGATCCACTTGACTTTACTAATTATGACATGTGTGTTAAGTGTATAAAGGGAAAACAAACAAATAAAATGATATTTCAATCCACAAGACTTTGGACGTTTTAGAACTTATACATACAGACATTTGTGGACCATTCCCTCCGACTTCTTGGAATGGTCAACAATATTTTATAACATTCATAAATGGCTTTTCAAGATATCGCTATATATATCTCATTCATAAAAAATCACAGTCGCGGATGTGTTAAAAAAAACTNGAATGGTCATTAGTATTTTATAACGTTCATAGATGAATTTTCTAGATATGGCTATATATATCTCATCCATGAAAAATCACAGGCGCTGGATATGTTCAAAGACTATAAAGCTGAAGTTGAGAACCAACTCGACAAAAAGATTAAAAGCGTTAGATCTGATCGTGATGATTAATATTATAGCAGATATGATGGTTCAGGTGAACAATGTCCAAGACTATTTGCTAAATTCCAAGAGGAATGCGGTATCGTCCCACAATACACTATATCGGGTTCGCCCACTATGAATGGTATTGTTGGTAGACGAAATAGAATGCTTAAGGATATGGTAAGGAGTATGATTACTCATTCTACCTTACCAGAATCACTCTAGGTGAAGCATTAAAGATCGCAGCGTATATACTCAACATAGTTTCAACTAAGGTCACTGATAAAACCCTTTATGAGCTTTGGACGAGCAAGATGCCTAGTTTTAAGCACGTACACATTTGGGGATGTCCAGCTGAGGCAAGACCTTATAGGCCAAATGAAAAGAATCTGGATGCAAGGACTATCGGTTGCTATTTTATTGGATAAAAGGCCCAGGGGTTACAAGTTCTACGACCCTACAACTAAGACAATTTTCGAGCTAGGAAATGTCCGGTTCTTTGAGGATGTTGAGTTTGTGGGGGAGAAAGGGTTACAGACTTTGCCTTTGAAGAGGAATATGTTGAAATTTCTCCAATTGCCATTAACAATTATCAGGATCAGGTTTCCATCCCGGACATTGTTCAAGAAGAAAGGTGTGGTTTCAGATGATTACATCGTATTTCTCCAATAACATGTAGTTGATATTGGAGTGGTGGAAGATGATCCGATCAACTTCCGTCAAGCCATAGAAAGTTCTAACTCTCAAAAGTGGCTTGATGCCATAAATGAAGAGATAAAGTCCATGAAGTACAGCGACATGTGGGACCTCATTCCATTTCCTAAATGTGTGAAACACATTGGTTGCAAATTGATATTTTAAATCAAGAAGGATTCAAAGGGCGATGTAGAAAGATATAAGACTCGTCTTGTCGCAAAAGGGCTATACACAGAAAAATGCATCGATTATAAAGAGACTTTTTCTCCGTTTCTTTGCAAGACTCTTTCAGGATTATAATGGCGTTGGTGGCACATTTCAATCTTGAGTTACTTTAGATGGATGTTAAGACAGCGTTTCAATCTTGTTACTGCAACAATTTTGTTACTTTACCAATGTCAGAATCATACATATATGTCTGAAAAGTACAAAGAGAGAATACCAACACAAGATAGATTAAAACTGTAGGGGGATAGTTAAACGATATAAAAAGAAAAACAAAGAAAGTAAATAAAAAAAATTGTTAAAACTAAAAATAACTAAAGTAATAATCAAATTAAAAATAAATAGCAATAAAAATTTAAATTAAAGCTAAAATTAGTTAAAACTAATTAAAAATAATAGTCACTGACAACGGTGCAAAAAACTTGGTCCTTTGAAAATTCGTAAGTGTACGGGATCGTGGTCAAGTAATATAATGATAAATAGAGTGTCGAACTCATGAGGACTACGTGTTTGATCAAGTTAAAATTAATTCCAACTTTAATCGAATAGCGAATCAATTTTGTAATTTTTTATACTAATATCTAAATTATGAATTAAACAAATGAAAATATGTAAACGTGTTTTTCGAATATGTAAGATGCATTGCTAAAATATCGAATATCCCTTATTATTCTATTTTTAGCGTAGCAATTAAAGTGACAAATTGAAATCGTTCATGTTGATCAATGTTCCTAATTTAATTGAAAGTCTCTCTCGATAGCGATCAAATCTATTCCTCTTATGTGACCCTTTTATTTCTCGATGAAAGATGCAAACATGATAAATTCATTAAGAAGTACTAGAACACTTATTGAAATATATAAAGCATAGATGTATATCTTTTTCCTCTATCGAACTTTACAACGTTTATTATATTGTGCTTAAACCCTATTATCTCTCTCGATAATAATAAAATTCACTAACATTTCAATTAGTGATCAAGCAATTAAAAAGAATGATAAAAACGATAATAAACATCCATAAATCAAATCAAATTAAAGTCAAAATAATTAATTAAAAACTAAAAATATCATAACAAGTGGTCATCTCATCCTAGCAATGTATAAATTTAGGCTAACATATTGAAATTACAAGAAATCATATTAAGTGAAAAGATATAATCCGGATTTTTGATAAATTGAGAAGATAAAGATGAATCTTGGAATCTTGAATCTCTTCAATAGTTTCTTGATGAATCTCCACTTGCGTCTTTTCTTCTTTGTCCAAAAATTAGGTTTGAATCTTCACTTGATTGAATTCTCGCAATAATGAATTTTTTTCATTTGATGATAATAATTGATGATTATTGGAGTATAATATGTATATGAAAGGTCCCCCAATATGTATTCTGTTGTTTTGTATTTGTAGGAATAAAAAATTAGTTGAAAATTACGTCAAATTAGTTTTCAAAAGAGTTCCAATCGAATAAGGAAAGTTCCAATCGCGCGTGGGGATTTTTTGTCTCCGTACAGCAATTAGTACTTTGACAATAACTTTATCTCTAGATATCCAATTGAGTCGATTCAAAGTGCAATGGAAAGCTATCTCAAAGGGCTAAAACTTTTGCACGTATAAATTTCCCAATTCAGACATTTACTATGCCAAAAATGGTTTTCCATTTTCAACTAAAAATCTAGAATATATGTTGTGCGATTGAAAATTGATTTTGATCATATTCCATTCCTTTTTGAGTTCTAATTCCATCAATTTGTCTCCTAGAAATCTTCAAAATATCTTTTTGTGTCCGAATCAACTATTTAATAATGACAATTTGGTCCTCAAACTTTGAATTTTGCCCATTTTCACCAATTTTTGCTTCTTTCTTTCGATTTCTCGTCCAACCATTGAGAAACCTATATAACATAAAATACAACAATTTATGATATATATTTTTCCAGATAAACTATCAAATATCGCTATTCTAGACCCAAAATAAGTGTATAAAATACACTTATCAAATGCCCCCAAATTTAAACATTTATTTGTCCTCAAACAAAATTATAACATAAACAATAACAAACACACAAGTATGCAAAAATATTTGATTAGACAATCTAGTTTTTATCTTAGTATTTGAAATTATAGTATTAGATCTACAAACAGTTTCAAAGTCACAATTCTAAACCAATATCCACTATTCCAATGAAAAATCGATGTGTGTGTGTGTGAAGAACTAAGTAAACAATCATGACTTTACAAGTTGCTTCAATTTCCGACCCTTTGGGGGTCAAATATATCATTTCACCTCTCGTATGATTCACACACCCCCAAACTTGTTCTTTTTCCACTCTTTTCCTAGTGTGTAATCTAAGGTTGAAATTTTCATTACTATCATCACCCTCTCTAGTTCAGGTGGATTTTACTAATTGTAAGTCAACACATCAATAAACAAGGGTTCTCCAATTCTTTGATTGCTTCGACCTCAAAGACTCGATTTAGGCTAATAATCCATCATCAAAAGTCAAGTCTTCTCAAATAAGTGTTTGAAACTTAACAATGGCATTTGGTGTGCCTTCTATTTCATACACCTGCTTTTTTTTCAATTTTTTTTTTTTGCACTCTCTCTCCCTTGAGCTTTCTATATGACTCATGTAGCGAACATTTGGCCGATGACTCTCAAATCAGATGATTTTAGAGCACCATGTTGTAAATATCCTAATAGGCTTAGTAACTCGAGTCATAAAGGCTACGAAGAGATGTCTTTTATAATTTTTCTACATTGATTAGTGCAATGCCCCTCATTAAACACCTATCTAATCAAACCGACCTTTAACTTAAGACTTTTGCCCAATTTATCCTATTAATCTAAGACAATCCACACAAAAATTTTCACACATGGAATCCCTGTCCACATCCGTATCTTCCTACAATAGCAAAATCACCCACAAGCTGTTCTAAATTTAGTCTAAAAATAAGTAATTTAGTTTGATTTGGGCTTCAACATATTAATTATATGAATCAACTTATAGCATAACAATGTCCAACTTAATTCTAGTGCACATATAATATCAAGTTTTGCAAGGTTAAGTCTCAATCAGTCAAGCATGCATCATATCCACGGTTCATAAATCAATACCAAACCTCAAATATAATCATCATTGCTGGCCAAACTGTCTAACCCACACAAGCACAACCTAAAACAAGAAAATATTTTTATTTATTTATTTTCTTGAAATTAAATTCAACTTTTAAATTTTTTTTTATACTAAAGTAAAAACAAACACATAAACACTCAAAAACATACCAAAAGTAAAAACTTTAAGTTTTTCCCACCCTCAAACTTAAAACCGACATTGTCATCAATGTCCTAAAGCATAAATAAGCATATAAGGAGACAAGGAAGAAGGTACTCCCTAAATTTTTCTGATGCAGGTGCGAGACACTATGTGTGACGGCTAGACAATCTTTTTCATCATGCTTTTCCCTGGTCTGTGTTGGTTTGAGTATTCTGCGACGTCATATCCCTGCACATAGTGGTCAAATCAAACATTAAAGATAAAATAACCTATAACATGTGTTACTTAACCCAAACAATCGAATTAACCAACAATAAATTCAATGACTTACGGGGGAAAATGATAGGATAGTGATACCCTATAGATTGAAACATGCATAAGTCTAACGCAAACTAATAATCAAAATAGATCTATATAAGATGCGGTACAGAAAGCAAAATAAATAAAAAGGTTATGAAATTGGGTTGCCTCCCAACAAGCACTTTTTTTTATAGTTTTTATCTCGACTTTGGCAATTGAATCACGGACACCTAAAGAAGGCTTTGGATGACTTGCCCATTTTCCTTCATTTGTCTTTAATTCATTTTTCATTTAATCTCCAAACTTCTACATTGCCCTTTTTGATGTAATAAGACTTTTATATTTTAATCGATTCAATTTCAACTATGTAGACTTTCACTCTTACATCGGGCTTAATCACAAAATCAATTTTAAGACGATCGATAAAGTCGAAAAATGTGAGTTGATTTCATTCT
>CAIGRP010122172.1:0-19943 GCA_903798385.1 Fraxinus cuspidata
CATAGGTGGTTGACTTAAATTCGGAAACCAAAATTTGCATCCTGAAAAACACCTATGCGTCCACATAGAAGGGAGAGTTGCGGTCACATAGAAGACTTAAAACTGGTCCTGGAGTTCCCTGCACCGTAGGAGAGGGGATGAGAAGCCTATTTTGTAAAGTATCTTGTCCTGGAATACATAGTAGGCAGCCCTAAGTTTGAATTTGTGGGCCTCATCCTTGTTTTTCTGCAAGATGTGCAAGATGTGATCCTTGAGGTAAGCTATAATATGTTGCATCCATTGTGGGGTTCCTCCAACCCACATCACCTCTTTTACTTAGGCTGTGGAGGGCTTGGTGAGATATTCAACCGTTACAGTTTTGAGCAATTCTGAGTCTTTGCTGCTGACAAATTTTGATAAGGCGTCCATGTGCAGTTTCTCCATTCTTGGGATTTGGGTCAACTCATACTTTTCAAAGCATGGGATAGGGTCCATAACCTTCTTCAGGTACACTGCCATTCATTTATCCTTGGCTGCAAAACTGCACTGACCTAGCTCACAACTAGCTGGGACTTACTTCGAACTGTCAAGTTCTTGACCTGCATTTCTTTGGCCAATCTAAGGCTGGCCTGCCCCTTTATCGAGGTTCTTGGTTGATATGAAATTTACAACTCATTAACACATCCAGAAGATAGAAAATAACCGCAAGTGTTCATATATTTCTTCTCCAAGTTCAAGTGTATATTTCGAGCATTGGTTGTTGTTCTTCTTCCAAACAATAATCCCATTTTTTTTATTACAAGGAGAACCTATTTATACTACATTGGCTGACGTGGTGATCGTTGGATCAGAACCACGTGGCCTCATCTCCCTAATTGGGTCGTCGCATCACTGTCTATTCATACAATTAATACATTAAAAAGAGGTCGTGGCTCTATAGAATAGGCCGACATACTGACAAACTTTATTACAAGTGTTACATCAATCATTTCAGAGTGATCTTCGAATCTTCTACGAGGAACAACATAAGTTTTGTGAGCCTTGGAAGAGTTGAGAGCCTCAGAGGGACTTTAGAAGTAGTTTCCAAGTTGAGGGCCTCGGCTCCTTTCTGTTTCCTTAGTCAGCTTCGTCTATAAGGTAGCGCCTTAACCTGGACTTCGTCCTTGCATTATGAGGACATCGGTCTGGCAGTATAAGGACATCTATAAGGACATCAGCCTTGTAAGCCTTCTTCGTGTTTTGGCCCCCGGGGTCTTCGTTTGACTTTCTTGTTGACTTTTCTGCCTACGTGACTTTGCTACACAAGATAGTCTCTCTGAGCCATGGAGGATAGAAGTAACAGTAACAATTTACTTTTCGCATTAGAGGTCATGGTTTTGGGTGACATTATGATTGAGGTTATTGTGAAGGGTAACCATTGCCTAGCAGTTGCTAAACTTAGGAATTAGTTGTTAATTCTTTGTGAATTTGTTGCCAATTAAATTTTTCATTATTAAAATTGCACGTGAACTTATGAATGTTTATTTGACTATTTTGTGTGAATTGTGTTGATACTTTACTTATGGTCATTGTTGATTGCATTTTATGTTTTTTGCATTTTTTGGGTAAAATGACAACGCATTTTGATTATTTTTTTTAATGAAAAAAAATGTTATTTTTTAATTTGGCAAAACGTAAGGGTTTTTCAAAAACATTTGATGGTAAATACATGTGTAAGGCAAGTGCGAAAAGTAAGATGTGTTTTAACTACAGTAAACTTGGACATGGTCGAAAAAGACTGTCCTAGGAAGGATAATAAAATGATAGTTGAGGAAAGAGGTGGGTCCAATGTTGTCATTGGCTCGAGTAATGACCCGTGTGAGGTTTATTGATTTTGAACTTGGTTACTGCATATACATTTGCATGTAATCATTTTTTCATGTATGTGATTGTTTGATTCTATTGCATGGTTATATGTCACCTTTAAATATGTTTTATATGTGCATTTGCATGAATTTGAGAGCAATCTAATTACTTTATGTAATGTGTTTGCATGTATAGTGGATTGAGATCTATGGTGTACTCATTTTGCTCTGTGAGTAGTGTAAGAAAGTGTGGTAATGAGAAAAAAGAGGGGCAGCCATTTTCTCCTTTATCTTTGCGAGCCTGTGTAGTTTGTAAGATTATGTGAAGCAACCATGTGAGGGATATATTCTTTCTCTTTATAAGCCTCTTTTATGAGTGTAATGAAGTAAGCAACTCTTTCTTATATTCTTTTTGTGTGTGACAACTTTACCCTTCCCTTCGTGGGAAAAATCCTTTAGGAATTTTTTGAGCATTGGTGTTGAAGTAATCTTGTGGTGCATTGGTTGATTGAAATTGAGCCCTAACTTTTGTAGTCACCAAATGTGTTGATTTTTCCATAGTAGGTTTGAGATATGTTAGCAATAAGTGTGTTATGTGTCTTTTGGAAAGGTGGAATATGCCTAGAGGTGCATTGGTGATATGCACGGGAATGTGGAGTGTGACATTTGGATCACGAGTGGAGATGTGATTAAATGTGGAATTCTTTATCTGTTAAAGACCATGTATATGTGAAGTGTGAGAGATGCACTTCTATCACTTTTGTTAAGTGGAGACACATTAGCCACTTAGGTTGGGAGAAATAATGTATTGATAAAGGATTATCCCGAAGACATCGGATCTATTGTGATTTACTAGTTAAACATGGGTTGAGTGGTCAGTCTAGTAAACATGGTGGTTGATAAGAGAAGATATGTGTTGTCAAGGTGTGGGCAACACGGAATGGAATAAGGTAAGTATTTGTTGCATATGTGTTGGCCATTTGATTAATTAACTTGGTATTAGTCTATTGTTCTCTATGAACATATTTGAAAAAATCTATGTGTTATCTCATATTATATTTTCATCGCATGTTTATTTACACTTGATTTTTCACTGTGGTTATCTACTTCTACTTGGATATTTGTTTGTGACCTTAGCCCTCGTGAGTGAGCAGGAATGGTATTTGTTTCGCGTTCGAAGCAAAAGGTAAAGTCTGTGATCCCAATTATATCGATTACCTTAATTATGCAAGTATAAACTTGTGTTTTGTTTGCTTGTAGGTTGATTGGGTAGTGGAGATTTGTTGGGTTTTGATATCCAATAGGTCTAGTGATGATGATAAATCGATGTCGGGAATCTATCGACAGCAAATTGATGGCTCGACCAGGAGACAACTTTGAACACTTTAGGATGGCCCATAAGTTTAGCCCAAGTAGTGGTTATTAAGTTAGGTTATTGATTCGTGGCTTTGGATTATTATTGGCCAATTTAGAGAGTAACTTGGCCCATAATTGACCTAATTTGAGGGTTATATACACTTGTCTTAGCTTTTTTCCCCTTGAGTTTGAATTTGGGTGTGTGCAAGAGTGGAGAGAAAATAAGAAAGGAGGTAGCCGGCTTGAGGGTTTCTTTGAGAAAATCCACCATTGTTTTCTTCTACTTTTTCTCTCACCATAGTGGCTCCATAATTACCATCTTCATCTCCATAGTTGGGTGGAAACCATAGTGGCAACCAAGTGTTTAAGTTTGTGAGTCGAGTCTTGGTTCGTTTGATGTTCGTTTGGTTAATTTCTGAGCTCAATATCAAAAATTTCTCTTAGATTTGAACGATAAGGTATCCCAATTTTCACTCAATATTGAAAATACAACATTGACATTTGACCTTGGAAGGGCCTTTTGTTCATTCTTTAAAAAATTATTTCCCAATGGTCCATACGCGCATTGGCTTCAGAAAATGGTGGATGAGTTGACGAATCGTCCTGGTAGTTACCATTCAGGAGCAAAATAGTACAAATTTCACACAGGAAAAATCACATAAACTTTTTATTCTGGAAAATTACAGAAAGCTGCAATATTAATATAATCAGAAAAATACGATCGAAATTGGAAAATTGAACAGTAGTAACTGTTGTTTTATATTATCAATTCCAATTGTAAATTATAAATATTAAGCCTAAGTCTGAGCTCCATTTTTAAAAAAATTAATTTTCAATCACACATTGTCCAATAAAATAATTTTAAACGTAAGTCTATAATTTTTTTCTTACTTTTTAATCATACATTCTTCAAAAACTTACTATTCCAAAATCTATTTTTCCTAAAAACAAATAGGCTCAAATGGGGCCTATATATCGTTAATGTCAAAAAACTGTATTATTTTGCAGTAATTATGCTCTAATAAATATTATTATTTTAAACTCAGAACCGTGCTCCAGGTTTCCAATAGTCAATGACAGTTGACATCAAAATTGGAGAAGAATTTGGGGCATATTTGCAGTTGGACACGCTATGATCAAGGAAAAGAGCCGAAATTAAGTTAAAAAGTTGTTTGCATCAAGCATTCTCAAAGTTCAAGGCACAAATAAACTATGATCCTCATCCTCGCGGTATCAAAATCTACCAACCAAAACAAATGTCATGTATGCCAATGTTGACTATGAAGCTGCCATAATCAATAATATTCACAAGTAAATGACAATAATTAAGTACTTGTACGTATGATTTTTACACCTATATTGACAAATGACGAGGTTGTATTCAAATCAAGGACCAAAATGCATGTCACTTCATCATATGTTAAACTTTCTGTCAAACTAACTGTACATGTAGCATAAGAAATAATAATATAAACTAGCTGAACAAGATTAATCATTATAATATACAAATTCTAACTTATTTTCCTTCAACTTACTCAACAATTTATAAATGAACATACTTGATAATACAATATTGTTAAAAGTGTAAACAAGATCAGGGAAAAAGAAAACTGTTAAAGGGATAAAATCACACATCGAATAAAGATGAAAATATAGATCAATTTATAAGAGTTTGAACTACTCCTCTTAATAAAATTGACATTTTAATATGGAACCTCAAATCTTAATATGATATCATAGCCCAATAAACTCCAACGAACAATTTGATCAGATTAAGACTCAAAAAAATTGAGCACACAGATCTCAAGATTGGTCTGTTCAAACAAGCCACCATCTTGCGAGGGCAAGTTAAGAGATAAAATTCCACCTCGAATAAAGATGAAAATATAGACCAATTCATAAGAGTTTGAGATACTCCTCTTAATATAGTTGACATTTTAAGATGGAACTCCAAATCTTAACAAAAACTATATCAAAATAAACTAATTTCAAGAAACAAGAATCCATTTACGAAACTGAAGAGGATCCAATCTGAGCCACAGATGGTGTTAAATTTGGTGTTGAACCTGGAGATTTTGTTTCAGAGGATGGCCGATTGCCCGTATTGACACTTCTAATATCCTCAACCATTTTTACTACATCGGCCATTTTTGGTCTCTGTTCTGGCATTCTCGCAACACAACTCATACCTATTTGCAACATCGCTACCATTTCTTCCTCTATATTAGGATACCTCAAGAGCTCGACATCAAATACTTCACCAGTCCATTCTTCACGTACAACAGAGTGGACCCACCGGACCAAGTGGATAACCTCGTCACTGCCAGAGGCGTGGACAGGTGACTTTCCAGTGAGAAGTTCGAGGAGGAGGACGCCATAACTGTAGACATCAGATGCTTGCAACAACTTTCTTGTCTCTGTTACTTCTGGGGCACGATACCCTGCAGTTCGCAATACTCGTGGTGTGATGGGACTCATCAATGTTGCCAACCCGAGATCGGACACACAACCGTATTTTTGTGAGTTAAGGAATACGTTCGAAGCTTTTATGTTTCCATGAACAAGCTTCCCACCATTCTGTATGTGGATGTAAGCAATTCCCCTTGCTGCACCAATAGCAATTTTCTGTCGCGTTTCCCAGTCTAACGGAATCTGATCTTCACCTCTTTTTGCTGAAAAATAAAAAGAAGCTAAATGAATAAGACTTATGGTTGAAAAGAACAAGACTTTACCTAAAGTTAATTCTAGCTTCATAGAACACTTCATTTGCTTATATAGTAAAATCTGAGCAGATTTGAATAGGATCAGGAGAGCATAAGATTAAACAGATTTTTAATTTGATTGAACCTTAACCATAATACGTGAAATCTTGTACTACATCTCTTTATAATAATTTAGCCTAGCCTGTTAAAGCCAGAAGACCTAACATGAAGTAGATTTTAGCTACAAGTATAAAAGAGCAAAAAAATGCCACCAGTAAATTTGATTGATTTGAGTCGGAGAAAGAAAGTAAATAGAGATTATTGTGTTTAGCATACCGTGTAGCAATACAGAAACACTCCCTCGATTGTAGAAATCATATACCATAAGTTTTTCGTCCTTAGAATAGTAGTAAGATCTCAGTGGAACCACATTCTCATGCCTAATATTTCCAACAACCTCCATCTGCTGCTCAAAATCCTTTCTCCCAATACTAACTTCCCTCAATCTCTTTACGGCAACTATGGTTGCATCATCCAGTGCTGCTTTATATGTAGTACCAAATGATCCCTTCCCAAGCACCTCAGCAGAAGCCCTCAACAAATCTTCGAGGTCAAATGCAAGATTACAGCCCTCAAAGAAAACGAGCTTTCCATTCGTATATTGACGATCGGAAGCTGCCCTCTTGACCGATTTTTCTTTCTTCTCTGAATTCACTGCAGTTGCTTTCTCATCATCTTTCTTTCTGTTGGTAACAATTAACAACAAGGCAATCGACACGAATGCTAGTGCACTGCTGCCAATTACAATTCCCAGTATGGCAGATTCACTAAATTTTGAAGAAGGCTTCTTTGGTTGGGCTGTGGGGGGAAGAACTGGAGGCTGTGATGTTTCAGGTGAAATCTTATTTCCAGCAAATGCTGAACTAGGAAATCTAAGAAGAGACCGAGGCACAACTCCAGTAAGATTATTGTTGGATAGATCTAACAGTTGCAAACTAGGGATATTCAGATCAGGAATATCACCAGAAAGAGAATTATTAGCAAGACTCAAAGCAGTCAAATGAGTCAAATTCGTAATTGAAGGAGGAATACTCTCATTGAAAGCATTATTCGACAAATTTATTA
Source organism: Fraxinus cuspidata (assembly GCA_903798385.1). Lineage (NCBI taxonomy): Eukaryota > Viridiplantae > Streptophyta > Magnoliopsida > Lamiales > Oleaceae > Fraxinus > Fraxinus cuspidata. The sequence continues at coordinate 7,007 of CAIGRP010122172.1, forward strand.
CGTAAAGATTTTTCCAAACTGAAAAATCCCATGGCAATGGACCCTGAAAATTATTGAACTGAAGATAAAGACCAGTCAAATTCCCAAGCTCCAGAAGATCAGTAGGGAAAGGACCACTAAAACCATTAGATCTCAGACTCAAGAACTGAAGGGCCGATAAGCGCCCAAGAGTGTTCAAAGGAATGCGACCACGGAATCCAAATCCAGGCAATCGAACAGCTATCACTCTTGAATTATCATGATTACAAGTGACACCAGTCCAATTGTTGCAAACCGGAGTTCTCTCATCCCAGTTCAGATTCCTCGAGTGGGACATATTATTGACGAAATCCAGCAAGGCATGTTTGTCTTCAATGGGTTCAGCCCTTGATAGCAGGTAAAGATTTCCAAACAGAAAAATTGCTTCAAAAATTATCTTGATTACCATTTTCCCTCTCATTAACTGCAGTTCCAAAGTGAAAGCCCTAGTTCTCAAATAAAATTATGCATTTCGGCACTCTCTCTACAGATGTCAAAACCAAAAGAAGCAGAATTAGAAAGTGAAACGGAATTCATACTTAATACATGTGTTACCATCAAATTCATAACCGTTTATTTTTTTTTTAACATCCTTATAACGTTTAGTCAACCAACCCCATGAATTAATAGGAAAAAAAATATATATATTTTTCAAGATAAGACATAGAATAGAAAAAATCAACTCTTCACTGTATTGTTCATAACATGCTAAAATTTTCATGAATCAAACAAATAAACTTAATTTTACCAGCGACGAATCTCAGAATCAGCAGAAAAATAAACAGTTAACACTCACCAGTTAGAACAAAAACCTGCTACAGCACACCACCAACCAAAATTCTGAAGATCAACAAAACCGTCAGTCAGTCACATAAATTCCAAATCCATAGATAAATCACCAAATCAAAGATACATACAAAGAGAGAGGAGAAAAACATACTAGTTGGCGATGGATTGAAACAATTGGGGGTTTAGGGACAGAGTAATAAATGATTGAAAGTGTTATGAGAAAGCATAGCATGAGGGAGGCGCGCGAACAATGGAATTTGCACGTGATGATGTAGCGTAATACACTGACGAGTAATCCAGTGCGATGCAAGGAGGTTTGAATAATTATAAATTATTTGTATTACTTATTTAATTTCCATTATTTTCAAATAAATTTTTTTTCTTTTTTAACCAAACATTCTTTAAAATAATAATATCCCACTCAAATTCAGAATTTTTCTTATTTTTTAACCGCATATTCTCCATCAATCTGCTATTTAAAAATATATTTTTAGTCCAAAATGGGACTCAAATAGACACACTTAGTCCATATTTGATATAGAATAAAATCGAATCTTTAGTAGATTTTAGTAGGGATGGCAAAAAAATTCGTCAAACTCAATACCATCGAGCCCTGCCTCAAACGAGACGGGATTTACTCGCTTAATCGGGTATTTGAGTCGAGGACGGGGGACTTCGTCCCAACCAGTACACATAACAAGGGCCTATCCTCCCCTCCTCGTCCCGTTTAATTTTAAATTTTTCTTATTTTAATAATTCAATTTTTTAAATGGAAAACGGCACGAAATTTCATTAATTATAATAGAAAATGATAATTAAAATTATATAAGGAATATGACAAACAATAAAATTTTTAGTTTACCAATTATGTTTGAATAATTTAACTTTTAAAAATAAATAAATAAGTTAAAAATATTAATAAATATATTATTATCCCACTTTAATGAATGAGAACAATAAAATGAATTTTAGAAAAAATAAACGTGTAGTAAACGGGACAACGACTCTACCTTGCCTAGCCCTGCCAAAACGGGTAACAGGACAGTTATGGGAGGGCGGCGGGAGAGGTTGCCCCAATCCCAACTCGTAGTTATCCCTAGATTTTAGTAAAATTTAATAAAATGTATAATTGAAAAATTGTAGGGCTCATAAAATATGTGATTAAATTAATTTTTCACTTTAACTTAAATTAAAATCTAGATAAACCTAGTAAGAATTGAAATCAAAATTTTAATAGATTTTTACATGATTTAATTAAACGTGTGCTTGAAAAGTTATGAGATTTATGATATATGTGGTCAAAATTAATTCTTGATTTTGATTTAGATTTAAAAAATGGCTTTATCTCTACCAAACATGCACTGATTAAAGTTTTGAATATATTTATTTTTTGAAATTAATTTGAGAATATTTTGCATTCACATAGGATTACATGTGGAGGAACAAAGGTATAGGAGGGTTGCTTATACGTTTCGTCCAATTAGACAAGATGACAAAATTGAAGTGGTTAAGGTTGTAAATATTTGTCTATCCAATAGACAATAAATAGAAAAAAATTGCTTTCGTCGACTAAAAAAGGGAATACACGATCAAGTAAATAAGACAACTTGACTATTTGAACAATTGTACGACAATTTATGATCCCTGTTGTAAAATATTTTTAAATTAATCAATTTTATTAACCATTTAGTGGATCAGATTTTATTAACTAATTAGAGCATCTTCAATGTAATATAGATTGATATCTCCAAAATTACTTGTACAACATAATTTACATCTCGATAACTCTAAATTCAAATTTTGCTATAATAGAAAGATCTAAATGCGATTTTCGCCTCTTGTGGAAATATATATAAATTTGTATTTTTTTTCTTTTATATTTTTTGTCAAAAAAATCCAATTTGCATTTTTTTTTTTTTACATCTCTCCGTTGGAGAGGCTTTTGATCAATTTGGATATCTAAATTACAATTGAAGATGCATTTAGTGAGATCTTATATGAATGTAATTGTACAATCCAATGCTTTCAGTGAGATCTTATATGATCTTAGTATATTCCTCGAAAATATGATTAAAGTACACAATCAAGTGATAGGTACATTTCTCTACCTCTATATTACTGTTGACAATTTCAATTTAATAGAAAGAGCGATCTTTGTAAATATGAAAGCCCCCTTGACTCAAGCATTTCTTTCTTTGAGCGTTGGAGTTAAAAAATTAAAATGAAATAAAACAAAACAAAACAAAATAAAAGCTACCTTCTTTGAGCTCATTCTTTAAAATGTATTTATTTTTCTAAATTCATTTTTCAACTACACATTCTTCCAGTAACATAATTTTGAACTTAAACTAAAAAAAAAAAAAATCTTACTTTTTAACCACATATTCTTCAAAAAATCGTATTCTTACAAAATTTATTCTTAGAAAATGGTGCTCAAATAGAAACTAAATAAATACGTGTATGACAAGCTTGTGGGTCCCATATATATAGTGATTTCTTGTTTATCATGTTGACAAATACAAGAAAAGCGTCATACTTTTATTATTTTACAATATCAACATTGCAGCACTTGAACTTAAAATTCTCTTCTATTTTTTAAATATATATTCTTTAAAAAATTAATTTTTTAGAAAATTTATTCTTGAAAAATGCGACTCAAATAGAAACTAAATAAATGAGTGTACGTCGAGCTCCTGGTTCCTCATATATTAATATTATATAGATTTCTTGTTTATTCATGTTTGACATATGCAGCAATAGTGTTGAGAGTCTTGAGACTCATTATTTTACAATATAGACATTTATTGCGACTTCAATTGGATGCCTAACTAAGCCGTGGTCCAAATTTGCTGCCTAACTAAACTACGGACCAAATTAGTTCTTTCTAGTTATATTCTTGAGTACATGAAGAAAATATATGACAGGAACTTGTAATTAAAGTCTAGATGGAGTTATTCCTTATTAAAAGTCTAAATTGTGGGCATTGGCAGATAAGAAATATAAACCCCAAGTCTTGACAATCTTTGTCATCTTATGCGGTCATGTTCATGCCACATTCAAGAATTAGGTTAAAAAATAATAATTGACTCTTTAAGAGGTGATGTCACATTGTTTACAAAAAATAAAGAATAATAAATAAATAAATAACTATGCCGGCCATTGCGATAATGTATTAGTGTGTGTTCATGTCATGTCATTTGACCAATTACTAATGTAATTAATGAAGTTTCCAATCTAGATGCCTCTCTTTACTAAGAGTGTTCTCTCGTCACTACTTATATTAGGACATTGGAGATGGTTATTTTAACAATTAAGGTTTCATTCTTGGAAAAGAAAAGAAGTGTTCAGATATATAGTGATAGGGTCACATAGTCAAATTTTCTACTTCAAATTTTTGCCTAGTAGGCACTAAGTCTCTCGCTTAGTCGGCCACAAAAAGACTCAAATCTCACTAATAAAGAACAACAACAATTTATGAAAAAGAATGTAAGAAATAAACGAACATAGGGACATATGGGAAAGCTCCCAAATTAAATTGCCCCAATAAAAGAACACTAACAAAATGGCTAAGAATCACAACAATGCACTCACTACATTGTGTCCCAAAGCCTTGGATGACATCGCAACTATTCGGACCAAGAATTAAAAGTTTTTCCCAAGACAACCGCTTGAAAATTGTCAAAACATGCCAAATAACCACTGGCATGCTCAAAATCACCTGCACATGTCAATTCATTGTCATGTTACCAACAAGTAATTGCTAATGTGAACTAAGTCAACTAGATGAAATAAACTCGTCTATTTGTTATTTTAAATGAATTTCGAGTCTTCATGCAACAACTCCAATAATATGTATTAGGTCAAAAGCCAACTCAGTTAACTACCTTACATGTTGGGTTCCACCCGTACCATATCTTCGTCCATGCTTCACAACCAATTCAATCTGTTGGTCCCAGATTAAGCGATTATTTTGTGATTCAACCAATTAAACGAAAAATACACAAAGTAAATTGCAAGAAAATTGGAAGACGAAGGATTTTTCGGCCCAAGGCCCCATAGGTTCGGCGACCGCTTGTAACACCTAATCCCCCATTTAGCATCCGTTAGGATTTTGCTCGAATCCACTAGAACAACCCCAAAACAGGCAGGAAATCAATTACAGAAGAACACCAAGTATTTATTTTTCTTGAAACACAAAATAACCCTAAACAATTACAGCACAATCTCACCAAGAGAGAGATATTATCACTCTCCTTTTACACTAATATGATTTCACTCAGAAATCACATAATATACACTCACTAAAAATAACGCAGTCGAGAGAGAAGTAGGTAGGTTTAAAGAAATCATTCATCTTCCTTAAGCAAGTCAACGATTCCAATTTATAAGAGATAACTAAATAGTGATGATCTAATGGTTGTCCATTTGCCAAGTGTTGATGATCCCGCAAAATGCCTCAAATAAGTAAAGGTGTGTTTATAAAACACGACTTCTCCAATTGTGGAATCTTTAGCATATTGGACTGAAAATTGAGCCGGATTGTTGATATTAATTAAATGGATCAAATGGCATACTTGGGCTCAAGAATTGCAGCACCCAATCTTTACAATCTCCACTTTATTGAGATTTTGAGGCCATGTCTAAGTGGATTCTAACAAAACTATCTTCACTTGCTCTTATTTACGTGTTTAAAACAAAGTGTTAGTAAACTTCAATATTCAACAATCTTAAAGAATCAATGAATTAACGAAGAGGTATTACCTTTGTACCTGCGTCAGCAGGATTTATTTTACTAGAATTGTAACCAATTTTATATCACCATTTTCAACTATATCTCTAATGAAATGAAACTTAACATCTATATATTTAGTTCTATCATGAAAAACTAGATTTCTACTTAAGAAAATAACACTTTGATTATCAGAACATAACTTCACCTGACTTCTATAAGTACATCTTCATTTTTAGGTGATTGGTCAACGGATAATTTCACATTTCCAGACAAAGGTAGACTAACAGGTTTGGCATCATACAAAGAAAATCTTTTAATTTCCTTTTCAATATAAGCTTTCTGAGTTAGAAACAGTTTTCCATTTAGTTTGTCCCTTTTTATTTCCATATTTAATATCTTCTTAGCAGGTCCTAGATCTTTCATCTCAAATTCAAATTTCAATTTCTCTCTTATAGAATTTAAAGCAACTAAATTGTGACCAGCTGGAAGCTTATTGTCCACATATGAGAACATGTATAATGATTCAGATTTTCCACTCCTTCTGAAGTATCACAGTTAGATTTTTTAAACTTTAAGCCTTGTATAAAAGAATCAAACCTTTTATACCATTGTAATGGAGCATGTTTTCGGCCATACAAGGACTTGTTCAATAGACACATTAAGTGTTTTTTTACCTTTGACCTGAAATCCTATTAGTTGTGACATGTAAACAAGTTTCATCTAAAGAACCATACAACAAGTTTGTTTTCGCATCAAGTTGCTTTAATTTTAAATCAAATTGTGCTACAAGTGCCATCAATATCCTAATGGAGGTGTATTAAACTACAGGTGAAAATATTTCAGTGTCCCTCTCTTAGTGTAAACCTTTAGCTACAAGTTTTGCATTGTATCTTCTATCATTCGATTTATATTCTCCTTCTTTAATCTTGTAAACCCATTCACAGTCAATTAGTTTACAGTCTTTGGGCTTTTCAACTAAATTCCAGGTTTTATTTTTGTATAGATAACTCATCTCATCTTGCATGGCTGCAAGCCATTTGGCAGATTCCTTAGAGGCAACAGCCTCTTCATATGATTTAGGTTCCATAACTAGAGGATCAAAATCTATCTGTGCAGATACATAATCTTCATATTGATACCTAGAAGGAGGTCTAATCTATCTTCTTTCTCTATCCCTAGTCAACTCATAGTCCTGCAGGTCATGTGCATGCACAAAATCTTGAGTATTATCTAGATTTTCATCATTTATGATAGGCTAAAGCTCAATCTGAGGTGGCTCCACATCAATCTGAGTCTGTTCGGGAACATTTTGATTACTAAAATCAATTTCAGAGATAACAAAATCATTGTCAGTTATTTCTTCTACAGGTTTGTCACCAAAACAAGGAAATACTTCTTCCTTAAAAACTATTAATCTGCTTATTATCACTTTAAATCCTCTAACTTCTTTTATCCAAAGTCTATAACCTTTTATTCCTGATTGTAACCTAATATAACACATTTCAGAGATCTAGGATCAAGTTTTGAATCAGTTTGGTGAGCATAGGCTGCACACCCAAATGTTTATTAGATGAGTATAATCAGGAATAGATCCTGACCAAACTTGTTCAGGTACTTTATTATCTAAGGAACTAGAGGGACATCTGTTAATCAATTAGCAGACATTGTTTACTGCCTCTCCCCAAAAGATTTTTGGCAGACCTGAACTAATCAGCATATATCTAGTTATTTCAAGGATTCTTCTATTCATTCTTTCAACAGTACCATTTTGTTGAGGACTATAGGTCATAGTCCTGTGTCTAAGGATGCCTTGATTACCGCAATACTGATCAAATTCAGTATTACAGAATTCTAACTCACTGTCGTTCCTAGTATTTTAATCTTCTTACCTGTTTGATTTTCTATCAAAGTTTTCCGGTCCTTAAAGACCAAGAAAGTATCAGACTTAGATTTTAATAAAAAAAGTCGAGACCTTCCTAGAGTAAGCATCAATGGTAATGAGATAATACATATAGCCAAATGCTTTAGGTATAGGAGCAGGCCCCTATAAGTCACTATGTATGTATTCAAGTATGTTTTGTGACTTATGTATGCATGTCTTAAAGGGTATTCTATTATGTTTTCCCATAGCACAATGTTCACAAAAGGTTAAGTATGAACATTGTCCCTTCCAAGGACATGAGCCTTTGAAAAAAGTTTTAAACTCTTCTCACTAAGAAGGCCTAATCTTTTATGCCATAATTCTCGATTTATCTGTTTGTGTAAGTTTAAAGCAATATTTTGAAAAACACATTCAGGGTTTATGGTATAAATTCCGTTAATTTTTGGTAAACTGACAATAAGTTTCTAATTATATTTGTAAAACCAATATTAATCTCAATTTGACATTTTTCATCATCTAAGACCCCTAAAGAGATAAGATTCCTTCTAAGTGCTGGAACATACCTTATATGATTTAGCCTTAGCAATTGACCATTTTTCAATTTTAGAACAATGTTACCAATTCCTTTTACTTGACAAGACTCATTGTTCCCTAGTTTTACAAAACCATCACTAAGATTGGAGAAATCAGAAAACCAGCAGATATTTGGACTCATGTGAAAGAAGCAGCCTGAATCACAAACCCAACTTTGTTCAGGCCTCTCAAATGATGAGACATATGCAACCCTAATATCAGCATTTGCTTCTTTATAGGAAGCAGCAATGACCAAAGTCCCATTATCATGATTGGATCCACTTCTTAAATCATTAGCCTTCTTAAAGCAATCTTTTATCAGGTGCCCAGTTTTGCCACAATAGCAACACTTCCTGTTCTTAGCCTTTCCTTTATACACTTTCTTATCCTTCCATTTATTATTCCCCAATTTCTTCTTAGAGAAATTTTTATCTTTGTTGTAATTAGCTTGAATGAAATTACTCAAGGCTTTAGTACGGAATTTAGGATTGGATAAGGATTTCTCTACATGAAGAACTTCCTTTTGTTCAGATTTAAGTTCCAAGTCTCCATTCCTTAAAAAATTGTGGATAATCCCAATAGTTAGTTCACTTCTACCATATTCTAAAGTATTTTAGATATCTTTATACTTATCACCAAGGGCATTAAGTAGACCAACTACCTTTTGATCATCTGAGATCTTTTCCCTACAACTAATAAGGTCTTTAGTGATCTTATTAAACCTATCCATTTTCTCTTCTAAATCTACATTAGGATCACTTATGACTGAAATTCCAGAGAAATTATTTATTTGGTAAAGTCTTAGTGACATATTGTTTCTATAAGGCTGCCAATAACTTAGCAGCAGTTTCAGTCTCTCCTAATTACAGAATCAGTTATATGAAGGAACAAAGTACTCCAGGCTAATTTACTTTGCTCAGTCTTCCTATCTTTAGATAAGGTTTCTGGCCAAGATTCATCAATAGCTTTAGCACATTTTAGTTGCATCAAAAGGGCTTTTATTTTCTGGCTCCAAACACTAAAGTCTCATTTGCCATCCTAATTATGAACATCAATTTTAGTGGTCATGCTGTGCAATTGTGTTACTATCGTGTTCAAGAAAGTGGACAAATAAGAAAACAAAAAAAGTTTCAATTGAACAAGATCACATGAAGTACAATGTGTCCAACAGAGGTACAAAATCAAAATGTTTGCACACAATAAACAACAATTAACAAATTTAGAATATGTATGCAGGTTTATACACTAAGTATAAACACGGTATGAGAATTAATACACTGATCAAGTATTTACAGCAGTTCAAACGATTTATGATTATCAACCCAAAAAAACTCGAATGTGACAGTATACACCAAGTAAGTATATGATATCAAAAGAAAGGAAAAAACCATAATTCCCTCATATTCTTGGGGTCTCTCAAGGATTCCTAGACAAAGGTAAATCAGGGAGGGTTTTTAGAAATCCCTAAATTTGTAACTTTGAAAACAAGATTTTACCACGAATACAAAATGGGGTTTAATCAATCGTTATCAGAACTGCAAAATATGTAAGAGATAATCAAGAAATACCATAGATCGACACAAGATTCCTATCGATAGAAATTATCACTCTCATTTTACACTAATATGATTTCACTCAGAAATCACAGAATATACACTCAGTACAAATAATGCAATCGAGAGAGAAAGAGAGAGAGAGAGAGAGAGAGAGAGAGAGAGAGAGCTAAAGTTAAAGAAATCAGTCATCTTCCTTCAGCAAGTCAACAATTCCAATTTTTAAGAGATAACCAAATAGTAATGATCCAACGGTTGTCCATTTGCTTGGTGTTGATGATCCAGGAAAACGCCTCAAATAAGTAAAGGCATGTTTATAAAACACGACTTTTCCAATTCTGGAATCTTCAGCATATTAGGCTGAAAATTGGGCCGGATTGTTGATATGAATTAAATGGATCAAATGGCAGACTTGGGCTAAAAAATTGCAACATCCAATCTTTACACAATCTCATGTGCTTACTCACTTTGATGTCTTGCACCGAATTCCATGAAAATGCACCCTCCAAGCACATTTCAACCAAGGTTTTGACATAGGAGCAAGGTACTGCCCATGCCTTGCTTATTTCAGCCACTTTCAGCCATCAAGGGGCTAACAAAAGCATCCCCACCTGATTAGTCTTTGTGGGTTAGCCTGTAAATATCCTTTTTCATATTGCCAAAGAGTCTCATCAACCTCACTATTGCCTATCTAATGAATTAAATACTCATTCTTTCATTCTTTTACTCATTCCAAGAACTCTGCGATACAAATTTGAGTATTCTCCTTCTCAAACTATACTTGAACTATAGGAGGTGCCCTTTTTACTGAACCTGATTGCTGGTCTGATCTTCATTAAAAGGTCTCAAATAGCTAACATGAAAAATAGGAGATGTACCTTAAATCTTCTTTGTGAATTCAATTTGTAAGCAACTTTCCCAACACATTTAAGCGGACCATATCTTGGAATTAATCTCCGATGTACAATATTGCTGAATAATTCTTCCAAATTTACGGTGTAAATTTTAAAAACACCTCGTCCCCAATCTGGAATTTCAATTCTCTCTATTGCTATCAGCATACATTTTATCCTTCGAGATTCCTTAGCTAAGTTGTCCTTGGCTTGAAAAGTAAGTCCTACCTATCTTGGACATATTTGTAAGCTGCAATATATTTTGCAATTTCATATGGTGTTCTTGGCTTATGCCTCATTGCTAACTCAACCACACTCATTCTAGTCAATGAAGATAGTAGCAAAATTGAGGCATGTCTAGCTATTATACCCAGTGTTTCTAGCTAGTTACTACATAATGGAGCAAAAATTCTTCCAATGGCTTGTCATCTCAATTTGACCATTTGTTTTGAGGATGATTGGATGTTGAATATTTTAACTCGGATTTCATCATATTGAATAACGACGCCTAGAACCAGCCTATGATATGAGTATCCCTATCACTTATGATATATTTCTACAAACTAAAGTACTTAGTGCATCTCCCGAAAATTTTCTATTTTTAAAGAGCATATTCTACAAGTTAGACATATTTATAAATTTAGAGTGTAAAATTTTTTAAGTATTCCAACAGACTTTTTATATTTAATACTTAATTTTTCTACTCTCAAAAAATATTTATTATTATTTTCTATATTTTATGTTCACTAGCTTCCCTCCAAATTATGATATTATTTTTCTCCATTGAAAATTTGAAATGCTTTGAATGAATTTAATTGATGAGTCAAACTCACTCTCTAAACTAAAATATTAATTTAAAGAGTATCTTGGTTCATAGTTTTAATGGTTGATATTTCAAAATAGAGAGCATATTATGTTTAAAGAGTTTCTTTGAGATACTCCTAGTATCATTTTTGGAATTAATTTAACTACATGTTTTGAAATGTATTCATGGGGCACAACAATGTATATCCCATACTTGGAAAACCGATCAACCATTTATTTCATCTTCCCAACCTCGGAAAATTTGCTAATGAAATCCATCGAAATTGATTGTCGTGGTCTGCCTAAGACAAGCAGTGGTTCCGACAACCCTACTTTCTACTTCCTTTCAAGTTTATCTTGCTGACAGAATTTGCAAGTTTTGACGTACAACTCAACGCTTTTGCTATTTTTGACCAAAAGTGGAACTTGCTAAACAATGTCAGAATTCATCCAATTCTAGGACATCCTGCCCGTTAGAGATTATGCATTTCCCGCAGCAATGTTTACCTTAGTATCATAACACCAACGACATAAATTTGTCTACCCAGTGTATAAATGAGGATATAACCAACCTATACCGTCTAACCACATTGTCACTAATTTCTTCCTTCAGTTTACAATAAACAGTATCACTAGGAGCACTTTTGTGAATTATGTCAAGAAGATTGTTTGAACCCGTTTCACGTGGAAAATCGAGCCTCGCTAACAATTAGAAGAAGGTTCAGACGATTGTGTAAGGAACAACAAACTCTCGAAACAGTCTCAACGAGGGGTGCTTTATTTATGAAGATTATAGTTTACAAGAAGTGAAATGCCTCTAAGGGGTACAAGCACAATGAACTCATAAAGTAATTGACAATTAAATGGAAAATAAACGAAGTTACATAATTCTCTGTCTGAGAGTCGGGTTTGATCTCCTTTCCTCTATGTTCTCTTTTTCCTTTTATACTCATTTGACAGTTTTTCCTTGTAACATTATTTAAAAAACTGCTTATCGCCCAGTAACCACCCACTTTCTCCATGATAGATGACTTGTCAATAACTGATACTCATTGTCCTATAATTACACACTTCTTCCATAATGGATGATTTGCCAAAAACCATCCTTAACTGTTGCTATTATTCCTGACATTTAACCGCTCCTGATTGGGGTTCTTGGGTTGTGGAATGAACTGTTTCAATAACCGTCTTTTTAAATAATAATAATAACAACAATAATAATAATAATAATAATAATAATAATAATAATAATAATAATAAAGGTGCTATGCTCGCTTGGATATTGGGCATCTNATTTGCCAAAAATCATCCTTAACTGTTGCTATTATTCCTGACATTTAACCGCTCCTGATTGGGGTTCTTGGGTTGTGGAATGAACTGTTTCAATAACTGTCTCTTTAAATAATAATAATAATAACAATAATAATAATAATAATAATAATAATAATAATAAAGGTGCTATGCTCGCTTGGATATTGGGCATCTTGCATTCTTGAGCGATGACGCTCGCTCAGACCTTGGGAGTCTTACTGGCTTGGGCGATGATGGGCCCCCGCTATATGATTCCATCTTGGGTACTGTTTTGGGACTTTACATGGTCTTGTTTGGGCCCATCCTTTGAATTTCTTAACTGGACTTCCATATTTGGACCATTTAATTGGACCTCATTTTTATGCCATATTCAATCTTTATA
>CAIGRP010122177.1:0-11201 GCA_903798385.1 Fraxinus cuspidata
AAATACAAGTAGTGATCTATCCATTGTGACCTTGTAGGTGTGTACCGGATTGAATAGGATGAAGAATAGGATTGGACAAAATATGTAATTGTCATGTCCATTACAATTTCTCCGTTGCATCTATAAATTTCAATAGACGACAATTTAATGTACCGAACGTGACATGTATTTTTATTTGATTATTCTTGCTAAAACATAGCTTAAGGAAAAATTGTTGTAGGAATGTTATGTATGATTTGTATTCAAGATTATTGTTATATAATATTTTCATTCTACAATTATTAGTGGTACACTTTAGTCTTACTCGCTTGAATATCCTTTAATTTTTGCGAAATTGTTATGAAGTTTGTTTATTATCTATTTTGGAAAACGTCTCTCTCTCATTAAATTTATCCAGACAATTCCCTGTTGGGCTATTAATTAGCTCAAGTTTTATGCTCATTGTTTGAGAAAATGGAGTTTTAAATAGCAATTTTTCAAGAATGCGTGTCTAAAGAATAAGAAAAATTTTGAAATTACATAACATATTTTATTTTGTAAATGTGTAGTTGAAAATGAGTGAAAAAGAGTTTTAAAATAATGGTTGTAAAATAAAGGCTAAAATGTGTTTAGGGGAGAAAATATATTTTGGAATAATAAATTTTTTTTTAAGGACAATGCTACATGTGCGTCCTCTTTTTTATCTAATCTTTTACCTACACTCACAATAAGGTGTGGGGACCAAACATGCGCATGTGAAAAGATGTAACATTTTCGACACACCATTTTCGGTACAAATATAATTTCCCTCTTTTGTAATGTGATTTTGGAGATTGTGTGGTTAAAAAAAAAAAAAGATAAAATCAGATGATAAAGCAAAAGAAAACTCATTTTCTTACCATTTTGCTAAGAGTAATTATAATCACACAACAATTTTTATTTCTTACACCACATTTTAATTGTATTTGAAATTCTTAACATTTGCTCGTTATAGCACTTATGTCCCTAACAATTTTTCATATTATTCTTATCTTCAAAATTTTTATTAATTATCACATTTTGTATTTGATAACGGTTTTATGTACAAAAGTCCGTTGAAATAGCATAAAACAACTTACTTTTAGGGGGTATTTTTTTTTTTTTAAAGAAAAAATAAAAATGGTAAAAAATATTTTTCCTTCATTTCAAAATATGAAAGCAAAAAATTTTGATATGAATCATGATAAAAAATGAAAAATATTAATTTAATGGAAAGTTGAAAATAAGAATTCCACTAAAAAATAAAAACATATATAATTATTACAATGAATAAAGATTGAGAAACTTATGTGCAATTAAAGTATGATATATCAAATAAAATTGTGGTGTCAATATATCCACCTTTTTGCTAAATGCCCATGCCATTGGTTTCAAGGTAAAATTTGAAGGGAAAATTATTTTAAAACCTAATTAATTTTCATAAACAATTACAAATTATTAATTTAATATTGCATTAAATAAATATATTAATAATAATTCAACTCACTTACCCACTACACCACGCTCACTCATTCACCCACCCTCTCTCTTTCGCTGGTTCCTTTCTCTCTATTTTCTATCTCTGCTGAGTGACCACCACACTGTGGCTGCGTTGTGAGAGAATAATTCCATCGGATCTCTGACTCCGACGAGGACTACTACTTGAGAAGCGGTGCTGCTACGACCTCTGTCCAGTTGTCGCCGCTAAGACCTCTACCCAGCAACTCCAGCGCTGCTGCACCACTATCCTCTACGCGTGCAGTCGATGATGGTTGTGGTGGTTCTGATATGTGGGTAGAGTATAAAGGTCGATGGTTCGTGTCTCTAATATGTGGTTTTGATGGTTGAAAAATAATAATGATGTTAACCCTGAAACATAAGCCAATAGATGTCAAGCCTGCTCTCGCCAAGTCAAGCAAATTTCGACTCGTTTATACTTGAGAAACGGTGAGAAAGGAGGTAGACTTGAACAAGAGAGGTGTTTTACGGCGAGAGACAAAGATGTTCAGCTCTGACAGATGAAACAAAGATGACCACGCTAACAATGATCACTAATCGAGAACCAAAACCACTAACCAAAGATCTCACTAGAATATGTGGAAGGATAGAAAATAAACATGTATATAAATTGTAAGATTGTGTATTAAGATATTTCTCTACCAAATGTGTGTAATGAAAGATGAAAGTACTTATAAAAGTATTTGTAAATAGTTCTTACTCATTCAATATTCTAGAGTTCTAGATGTGACAATAAAAATCCAAAATTCCAATTTTTCCAACCCTTTCAAAGTTACAAAGAAAACATATTTATACTATCTTGGTTGACGTGGTGTCCGTTGGATCTGAACCACGTGACATCATCTCCTTAGTTGAGGCTTAACATCATTTTCTATTCATACAATTAATACATTGATAAGGAGTCAGTCGCCTTATACAATATGCTGACATGCCGACATTCTCTATTACAAGTGTTACTTCAATCACTTCTAAAAGATACTCAAATATATTATAAGAGACAACGTCGGCTTCATGAGCTTAGGATGAATTGAGAGCTTCGGAGCGGTCCTCTGAATGGAGAGATTCAGCTCATTTCTTTGTTTCTTTAGGCAGTGTTTCAGCCCAAGTGTAGTGCTTCGTCCATTGAGGCAGTGCCTTGGTATGAGCTTCAGTAATTTGCGTAATTTCTTTATATTTGACCATTTGGATTTTTGTTGACTTTTCTATTGACTCTCTGTCCACGTGGACTGCTATGTGGCACTTTGACTTTGAGCTTTGGTGGTGAGGCGTAACAATAGTCCACAAGCCTAAGGATGATTATTTATATAATGTATGAATTTGAATATATAAAAAAAATTAGTAAGCATGATTATTTATGTAATGAATGGACTTGAATATATAAAAAAATTAGTAGGTGGTGGTTTTTACCATACCACAATAGTCTCACAAGTCCAAGTATAAGCATTTATGTTATAGTTAGAATTCCAAATGTACCTAACTTATGCAGACCTCTTGCTAGTCTGCTCCAAAGTCGTATACTTAGAGGTATTTCATTTTCTCCGAAGTGCCTTTATACATTCGAAGTTTTGTCTAAACTAGTTGAGGTGAGGTGGGTCTGGCCCTTAATGGGCCTCAAAATTAATAATTACATGATTTTATTATTAAAGTTTGATGCCCTTAAGTTCGGAAGCTTATTAAGATACACGACCTTCTAACACTTATGCAAAATTGCAAGTTTGATTCTAATTGATGAAGTCCATGGTGCATGAATTTGTTATTATAAGTCTAAAGTGGTTGAGGAGCTTCAGTTTGATTCTATTGTTTAAGTTTAATATGCATGAGTTCGATGAATTCAACGTTATTGTACGTCTGATGTCATTATAAATTTGATGTCTTTTTAAGTTTGATATTATTTGATGAAGTAGAAATAGTTCAAATCATGTTAATGAGTACGCCGACATACATTGAGTAGAAGTATTACATGCAGAAAAGTAAATGACATAAGGTGTTAAGAAAACAACTTCATTCATTGATAAAATATTTACACTTGGTGGGCCGAATCCATTTACATAGAAAAAGTATAAAACAAAAGGAAGGCCTCAGCTTTAAGCAGGTGGGGGGAGAGGGAGCCACAAAAGGAACTATAGCATTGGGAGCCACTTCCTTAGTTGCTTCATCTTCAATTTCAATCACTTGGCTTCCCTCTGCTGAAGTTTGGGGTTCAAACTCCTCCTTCTCTTCAAGGATTCTGCTCTTAACTCCGAGGTGTTGATGTCTTGAATGTTCACCTCCAGCTACTCCATCATGTCAGTGTAAGCATACCTCCGCCAGTACTTCGCGAAGCATTTGTATACATCTATCAAATGGAAGTTGGCGAGGAAACGCTTCTCCGCATCACTACCAGCAGTTTGAGCCTCTTGTCTGGCA
Organism: Fraxinus cuspidata; assembly: GCA_903798385.1. Classification (NCBI taxonomy): domain Eukaryota; kingdom Viridiplantae; phylum Streptophyta; class Magnoliopsida; order Lamiales; family Oleaceae; genus Fraxinus; species Fraxinus cuspidata. The sequence goes on from CAIGRP010122177.1 coordinate 3,922, forward strand.
GTCTCCACCTCTTCAGTCAGACCACCAACTTTAGAGTTCAACTCCCCCACCTACCTTTTCAGAGCAACATTCTCTTTATTATCCTTCTCCAAGACTTCAGCTGCCGACGCTGATGGGCGTCGGACGTCTCAACTCGCTTCGTAAGCGAGGCCACCTCACTCTGAGATAGGTGAACCTCCTTCTTCAACTTCTCAATTTGTGCTAAGGCATAAGCGAGTTTCATAGACTCATCTATCTGCTTCTTCTTCAGAGCCTCCGCTTCAGCTTTGGCCTTGCTAGCAGCCTCTTCAGTCTGGGAGGCTTTATTCACAAACTCTCTATTTTTACGCTAAAGGTTTTTTAAGATGGCTTCAGCCTCTATGGCCACGCCAAAGGCTCTTCCCATTGGCTCACCATCGTGGAGAATACATCCACCATGTCGCTGGTCTCCACAAAATTTTACCACCTCTCCGTCCAATACTTATGAAAGGTGGTAGTGGCAGTCTAAACTTTTGGAGGAAGTAGGGAAAGACATTCAGGAGCCAGATCATCGTCCCTAGTTTTGACGGTGAGCCTTGTTCTTGGAAAAGCCTCATAAACTGTGGAGTCGCTTGTGGACTTGGCCTTCTTAGCAAATTCTTACCTTTGGGGCTCCATGGTAGCTAGCCTCTTCTACCCCCCCCCCCAGAGGCTGCAACTATTGATACTGCGACTAACTTTTCCCCAGCTAGGACGTTGGAGCGAGGAGGAGGAATGTCATTGGAACCACCCATCCCGATGGCGGAGAACCTATATTTTCCTCTGGGCTCCTCCACAACCACTTACCTCCCCTTATCTACCCGGAGAGTCGCCCTTCCTCTTGACCGCCTGCCTTTCGGCTGACTTTCTCAACTTTGTCCCTCACATGCTTGACCACTACAGATGAGAGCTTCAACCCCTTTTTATCTAAGGTGGAGGTGACAGCCAGTATGGTGGCCATATCAGGAGTAAGATACCTCATCTTCTCAATATTTTTTACAAAGGCAAACAATAGAGTCAGACATAAACAAATGGAAAAACTGTTAAGTAAATTGGAACCTAAGTGTAAAAGAACGAAGTTATACCCCTCTTGGCCGTCAGACAAAATTCTTTAAAAAACTTCCTTGAAATTATCAAACTTTCGAAGTCCCCCCGTGATGATGATGGTCGCCTGTAGATGTCGGTGAAAGTTTCCCAGTCACTCTCAATGAAGTCGAAGCGCTCAACCGACCCTACAAGACAACAAGAAAATATTAAATATCAAATCCAGTTAGTCAAATAAAACAAAAGGCAAAAACGACACTCACTAGCTTCTGAGTAGGAGGTTGGGAATTTGAAGTGGGGGACGATATCACCCTAGCACTCTTGTCACTTTTCCCAGACCCAAAACCACGTTTCCTTCCATCCTTTGATGGAAGAGGGTAGACCCAGGACAACAGACACAAGGAATACCACCCACTCGAATCCCTCTTACCCAAAACCCAGGGTTGGAAAACTGTTTAGAAGACGTGTAAGGGCATGTCTTCACCCATGAAAGTCTCCTTCCAGAGGAAGTACGCCCCTACTAATTGGGCCCAGACATTAGGGATGAGCTAGGTGGGGGGCCAACCCTACAACCTAAGGACAGCCCGGAAAAATGGATGTAAAGGCAAGCAAAGCCCAACCTTTAGCAGTAACTCACTAATGGCGATACAACATTGCCTCAGATAGTAGGCTCGCTCATTAGGAGAAGGGAAAAGGAGCTCTATGTCGTAATAGATCTTGTATTTTTTCCTAAAAATTAGCCAAGTGGGTCGGATCTATAGAAGATGGGATTTTGACTGCCCCCCACTCTATATTATTACTTTTCCTACCCTCCCCGGAAGGCAATGTACTTTGCCTTGCCTGAATGGCTCTAACTAGGTCGACAGTATTGGTAATTTGTACTTTCATCTCATCAGCTAACTCGCTTAGATCTACGTTCTCCCCAGCAAAAGTAGAAGATGCCATGGATTAAAGTTTTTTTAAGTTAAAATTTAAAAAGTACCTATGAGTTTAGTTAGGAGATGATTATCGAAGAAACACTAAAGAATTGCAAAAGCAATGAGGAAAGTAAGAAGAAGGGTAAAAAGGGAAAACTTGAGAAAAGAAGAAAGAATTTAAGCTTCTTGAAAAAAAAATTTGAAGTTTAAAGAATGTTAATGCTGAATTCATGAAAAGCAAAGTGGTTTTTCACATAAGTGTTTGCCTTTTATAGGCAGGGCTTCTTAATCCAGCTGTTGGATGTCGATCCAGGTCATCTGACCATTCGTTTGAAGATTAAATTTGAGTCACTTATCATGTCTGTCGCTTCATCTTCTACGACCCAGATCAGAGTATCTGCTTTACAAGCTCTCATGCACCTGAAGACCATGCACTACATAAATAATCATGCCTAGACTTGGGGGGCTATTATTACGTCTCTCCACCGATTCTCAAATTCAAAGTGCCGCATAGCAATCTACGTAGGTAAAGAGTGGACAGAAAAGTAAACAAAGATCCAAGTGGTCAAATACAAAGAAATTATGAAAACTACCGAAACTCGTACCTAGGCACTGCCTCAATAAACGAAGCACTACACATAGGCTAAAACACTGCCTAAAGAAACAAAGAAATGAACTGAAAACTCTCCACTCAAACGACCAGCTCCAACTCAGAGGACCAGCTCTGAGGCTCTCAATTCATCCGAAGCTTATGAAGCTGACACTGTCTCTTACAAAATATTTGAGTATTTTTTAGAAGTGATTGATGTAACACTTGTAATAGAGAAAGTCAGTGTGTTAGCCTATTGCATATGACGGCTCACCCCTTATCAATGTATTAATTGTATGAATAGATAATGATGTGAAGTCTTAACTAAGGAGATGAGCAACGTGGTTCTGATCTAACGGACACCACGTCGGCCAATGCAGTATAAATAAGTTATCTTTGTAACTTTGAAAAGGTTGGACAAATTGGAATTTTGGATTCTTATTCTCACATCTTGAACTCTTGAATATTGAATGAGCAAAAAATATTTACAAATATTTTTATGAGCATTTTCATCTTTCATTACACACACTTGGTAGAGAAATATCTTAATACACAATCTTACAATTTATATACACATTTATTTTATATCCTTTCATATATTCTAGTGAGATCTTTGATTAGTGGCTTTGGTTCTCGATTGGTGATCTTTGTTAGCGTGATCATCATTGTTTCACCCGTCAGAGCTCGATCATCTTCGTCTCTCGCCGTAAAGCACGTCCCGCGTTCAAGTCTGCCTCATTTCTCACCGTTTCTCCCGTAGAAACGCGCTAGAATTTGCTTGACTTGGCGAGAGTGGGCTCAACATCTATTGGCTCATTTTTTTAGGTCAACGAATATAATTTCCTCAAAGTTTGGAATACAAAAAAATTTATCAATTTGCTAACTGGTTTAAAAACCGTGAGTCTTTCCGCATTAGTATTCGTCGGCAGGTCAAACTAAACCCTAATGTTCTTATTTTCAACCTTCTTCACTTGCTCTTTCCATATTCCTCTATCCTCTCTCACTTTCAAGAATAATACGGATCGTCCGTGATCTATGGAAGATGATGTCGAAATCCAGTCACATCCATTGCCGGCTTCTAATGGGAGAATTACGGTAACTTTGATGACGGCGCCACCGATGACGTCCTAGAATACACTAACACTTGCTTTACCGATATAGCAACGGAAATTTAGGGAAACTAGAGGAGGAAGAGAGGATTGTTGAAGCAAAAGCACCACAGTGGTGCTAATTGATGCTTGGGAGGAAAGGTACCTTGAGCTGAGTCGAGGGAAATTGAAGCAAAAGCATTGGAAAGTTGTGGCGGACATTGTCCTTGGGAATAATATCATTCCTATGAAAATTGGAAACAAAAATAAGAAATTGAAACTAAAATCGAGTTCTAAACTTCTAAATGATTGTAAATTTTGGATGGGGACTTCGATTTTCTACTCATCTGTCCTAAATGAGAACATAGTCGTGGAAGGGGTGATGTATTGCCAAAGGGTGTGAACCATTGTTCCCGACTTGTGTGGCATGTTCGAATCTGTGCGGTGTTGTGAATATACAATTGTGTTGATCTACATGTGGTGGTGGTAGTGTGGTGATGTTGGTGGTGATTGGTGTTTGTGAAAGGTGTTGGTGAAAGTGACTGTAGTGGTGATTGTTGTTGTGGATCTGAGGTGAAGTTAGTATTTATGGTCGTGGATTTAAGTTGGAAATGGTAATTCATTGGAGGTGATGGCGGTGGTGTTTGATGGTAAATTGTGGTACTGGTATGTGGTGTGTGCAAATTTGTTTACGATAAACCTATGTGACCAAGTATGTATTTATTGTGTCTGGTTGTGACCAATTTTCTTTTAATTGTGAGAGGTTATGACTTGGTTCACGTTACAATGGATTGGGTTACATACAGTCAAATTGAAGACAAATTTGGGCCCTATTTGATTTTCATTTTTTTTCAAAATATTTTTTTTTTCAACCACACATTTTTCATCAAAGTAATATTATACGTAAATAAAAAAAATTATTCCTTTTTAACCACACATTTTCTATCAATCTACTATTCCAAAATATATATTTTAAAAAGAAAGACGCACTTAAAATAAACTTGGCCATAGTTAGTTACATATAACATATGTGACTTGGTTACATACAATCACAAATTAGACGACCACATACAATCACACTGAAGACAAATTTGATTACAATTAGTCGCCCTGAATATAAAAGTGTTCACAGTTAGTCATATTTAACACACGTCAATGACATGGTTACATACAATCACTAATTAGACGGTTACATATAATCACACTTAAAAGAAATTTGGTCAAAGTTAGTCACATATAATACATGTTTGATCACAAAAAATAAATTTGGTCACGGATAACACAATTAGTCCATGGGTGAGGTGTAATCTCCAAAAAAAAAAACGTTTTAAATTTCTGAAAATTTTCTCGAGGTAAGATGGGTAGGATGGGTGGCGTGGTTTCCATAGGGTCTGATGTAATCTCCAGGAAATATTTTCAATTTCAGAAAAATTTTTAGAGGTGGGATGGAGTCAAATGTAATAACAAGAGGTTTTTAATTTCTGGAAATTTTCTAGGGATGGGGCGGGGGTTGTCTAGTGGGTGGGGGTCTATGGAGTGAGGGATGTAATATAATGTATGTCAAATGTATATACATCTAATCTATATTTTATAAAAAGAAAAATAATATATATGTTAGTTGTATATTATACCGGAATTAATACCTGAATTTTGAAATAATTTGACAAGCTTTTTAATTTTGAAATATTATAGTTATACTGCAATGAAAAAGGCTGCAAGTACTGGGTTAATATGCAGATTTTTTCCAGAAATTTGAATTCCACTCACATGAGGAGACGAGATTACATGAATTAAATATTGTTTAAAAAAATAGGATCCGCCTATTGTGTGTATTCTGTTCATTTTCCGTAGAAAATTTTCTGTACCTATAGCATTCTTCATAATGCAATAGTTATGCATACACCATTCTTTTCAAATGTGCTCAAGCATCAAGGATGCCCCATGAGTCGGCTCGTTCGGTCGAGGGCACTAGATTGTGATCGAAAGATACTCTCAAACCACGGTCTAGAAATATTCATGACCTTGATCGAGAAACACGAGAATAAAGAAAATGCAGATTCTGATGCGCATAACTTCGTATTAAAGTGTTAATAACAAGTAGAATGAACAATTCTTTTTCTGCTGAAGAAAGAAAGCAATTTATTTACAATATAAACAAGAAAGCATAATGATGTAATGTCATTAATGGAAACCTACCTCTATAACACAGAATGCAGAGGAGATGTTATTGAGCTTTAAATACCATCTCCCACACTGCTTTTTTCCTCTTATCAACAATGTAAATTATCCCAAATCGACATTCTACAAGATGGCGAGGACCATCGTGCTTTACTTGAATCCAAACATACATTAATTGATGTTCAATCGGAACCTCTGCATCGCCATCTATTGCGGGTAGAATTGATTTCTCCTAGGGATAGAAAATAAATATCGGCACCTTAAATGTAGCAGCAAAGGTCCAAGGCCACAATAGATCACCTTATCTGAGTTCTTCCGAAAGAAGAAGCTCCAATTTCACTTTCTGTGTTCTGTGGAAAACAGTACATTTTAATACCGTTATGTTTTGCCTTTCTTTAGACACTGATGACCAATTAAGACAATACACCAAATAAAAACAAGAGTTTTATTTATTTGGACGAGATAAGTAATTTTCTTTACTAATTTACTTGGTCATTGTCTAGCTTAAGACGAGGCGTTCAAAGTAATATAGTCCATTCAGAAAAGACTTCAGAATTTGATTATCTCAAGACAGAATTGTTCACCTGAGACTTGGCGGAAGGGAACACATTCCAGAACCTAAGTGTTTCATCTCCCGCCCCCGTCACAATTGTCTATTGCATCAAACGAAATTTAAGTATTAGCACACTTGTTCTTACAAAGTAGATAAAAAGGCGGTTTCATTTAGTTACCTGCCCATCTGGTGAAATGGCAAGGTAAAGAACTCGGTAAGTATGACCAGTGAGGGTTGCCAACTGCATTAGCAGAAAAATTACACAAATTATAAGACGATATTAGAAACGTATTATGCAAATATTGCTCGAACATCTAATTTTCTTGAAGTAATATGCTATATTACAGTACCTTTGACATTGTGGGATATCTCCATACTATAATCTGGTTTTGGGAGTACCCGTGGGTACTGACAAGTTCATTGACATTCTTGGACCATGCAAGATTGCATACCTGCCATAGTATAACTCGAGTTAGGATCTTCAGTAACTTCGACCACCAAAAAGAAACAGAGACATATTTCAGAGAGTGCAACATGTTTGTCAGAATACCAATTTCATTCACCAAAATGAATAAATAAAGAAAAACCTAAAATCTCACTCCTTACAAATGTTCATTGTTATGTAGTTGAAAACTTATATTACATTATTAATGTTCAAATTCTATTATTAGAACTGAAACTTAATGAAAGGGGAAGAGGTATTGTACCAAAGAGGAAATTGAGGACCATTACTGAAGTAGAATGTATGGAGTTGATTGGTTTGCAATCTAATTAAGTGAAAAAATGACAAAACTTCTCCAATACTTTTCCTAGTTAGACCGTGGCACCTAACAACGCTGTATACCTATCCCCTTTACTGCAGGTCGACATTTGCAGCAAGATCAACTGGAAAAGGGGGGAAGGGGGGGGGGGGG
>CAIGRP010122181.1:0-11121 GCA_903798385.1 Fraxinus cuspidata
AAGGATTCAACTTCTAACATTCCTTATATTTACAAGATGTTTGTGTTGTATTAGAAGTGCACACTTTCGGTTGGAGTCAAATTTGTAACAGTCGGGGGAATCAATGTTTAAATAGAATTGGCATTCTTAAGAAATGCAACACTATGAAGAAGACAAGTGGCTTAGTACCAAGGCCTGACCTCATATTGGGCCCAATCTTAAATCTGAACCTTGAACTGTAAATCAGCCTAATAAAAATGGGTTATGCTCGAGCCCAATAGATCGAGTTCGATCCCACACACTTTTGCACACATCACTAACTTTTATTAAATCATAATGAAGAGTCAACTATAAATAGGAAACAAATAGGAAACATCCAAACTCTAATAGTAGAGTCGTAATTGAAGTAAAATGCAAAACAAAGTAAAAAACAGAATAGAGAAAAAAAAAAGCACTATGGTGGCCTCGGCGCCGGGGGCCAACTTTGGGGCACCATTTCCTTGTGTTCAATATTACGCTACAGGCGCATAGGTTCCCCGTCCCATCCAAAAACCTTTCAAAGATATTTTTCTTCATTCTAAAGTTTTTTTCTAGTTCAATACAAATTTCAATTCCCAAATCGGGGCTTTCATGTAGAATTTCAACTAGAATTTGACAAGCAAACTTGAATAGGATTCCACAATAGCATTCCAAATAGATTTCTTCTTAATGTATACTTTAATTAGAACTCTCAATTATCTTTCACAATAAATTTAGGTCACACCGAAATTCTAACAATCTCCACCTGACACGAATTTTACTGTAATGAACAAAATTTCAAAAGAAAGATTCTCCATTTGGAGACAAATTCCACCGCAAGGAATAAATTTGAACTTTTCAACAAAAAATACAAACAAACTTCTCCATAAAAATTTTCTATTAGAAATATTCTTCACCTCTGCTATCTCAACTAGGGGCAAAAGTAATTTATATACTACCAAACAAGGCTGAAACAAATCCTGTAACAGAATCACGATCGAATGCATCAAAAGAAGAATCTTGGCTATAATCAACACCCTTAACCACATTCAATAATCTTGGTTATAATCAACACCCTTAACCACATTCAAACCATCTACTAAATTAGCAGAATCATACATTTGTGAAGTCTTATGGCCAAAAATGGGTATGTTACTAGCAATTGAATACAATGACACCACCGATGATGGTGGCAAGAAGGATTTATCTATAACTTCTAATTCAATTGAGATGTATCCTTTAAGAAGACCCCAAATTAGACTCCAACGGTGTACATAATCCAACTCTAAATTCACATGAGTTCTTAAAATATGTTGATTGCTCAAAAATTATGCATAACATTGCAAGATATAAAAATGGGATTTTCTATGTCCGTTTAAAAAAAAAAACACGGTCTCCTTTACTAATCTTTAGGTTTTACCTTCAACGGTATACTTGTACCCTTTTCAATCAAGAGTTCTCAAGGAGATAAGATTTCTCTTTAGATCTGGAATGTGTCTCATTGCATCAGATATTCTAACCGTCTCATCGAACATCTTTATTTTGACCTGTCAATACTAGCTATCTGACAATGTGTATTTTTACTGGTCATCACAACACCTTTTGTAATTTCTTCATATGTTGAAAACAAATCCCGATTAAAAATCATATGAAAAGTGCAAACCGTATCAAAAATTTCACCCTTGTCATGTTTGGAGTTTAGTCAGACGTAAGTAAAAGCTCTTCAGTACTGTTAGGATTTTCTGCAATACTAGCTTCCCTGAAGTTTCTAATTGTTGATCTGTAGTCAATTCTGATTTATTCTACAACTTACAACAATAGTTTATCAAGTGCCCCTCTTTTTATAATAATTACAAAATTTGAATTTAGATTTTGACTTGCCCCTTGAACGACCACCATTGACCTTGAGGCCATTTCCATGAAACTCATATGCGACAAAATGCTTCATCTTCTAATTTGAATATAGAGCATCATAAACTTTTTCGACGGTGAAAGTATGAGGACTATATAAAATCATGTATCTAAAAAACATTTATAAAGCGGACAATGAACACAATAAAATCTTTCTCAAATCTTTTTCATTATATTTGACCTCTAAGGTCTTCAAATCTGCAATGATTTCCTTAACCTCAAGAGATGTATCTTCTCTTATATGATGAGAATATAGACATCGTTTCAAATGCAATTTGCTAGTAAAACTCTTCGTCACGCATAATTACTCCAATTTTAACAATAATACAGATATTGACTTCTCATTCAAAACGTTCAGAAGAATATTAATTAAAAGAAGATATATTTGAGATAGGGCCTTTCGATCCCTTTGTTGTTTCTCATCCAGAGTCTAAGTTGTGGGCATCTTGTCAAATCTCAACAATGCGTCGTTCCAATCCATTTCAGCGAGTAATGCTCGCATATTTACCTGTCATAAAGAGAATCTTATATTGCGATCCAATAGCGGAATATCATACTTCATTTTTTCCATTACGAAAGATCAAGTTAAGTTGTTAACTCGATCAAAACAACAATCTTTCCATGAGTTTCAAAACCAAAAGCTCTGGTACTAGTTTGTTGTGAAATGAAGATGATATCGAATTAATCTAATACCAAATTGTTGGAGAAAACACAAGATTATATCCACGATATGAAGTAATTGATCACAAAAACATAAAAAAAGAAAATTTATAGAGAATGAAAATTTTATTATAATATGGAGAAAAAATACAAAGATTTGTGTTTACAATAATTCTAATTTCTACTAAATCATAATGAAGAGTTAACTATATATAGAGAACAAATAAGAGACGTCAAAATCCTAATAGTAGAGTTGTAGTTGAAGTAAAATACAAAAGCGGAGTACAAAACGAAATATGAGAAAAAAATAGCATTAGAGGCGCTACGATGCCGGCTCCCCGTGTTCAGTATTATGCGTCAACGCCTAACCGTAGTGACCCTGTGCCTAGGCATCCCGCCTCCGTCCCAAATATCTTCCAAAGATGTTTTTCTTCATTCCAGAGTCAGCATAAATTCCAACTCTCAATTGGGCTTCCAAGTAGATCTTCAACTAGAATTCGCCAAGTAAACTTAAATAAGATTCCACAATAGCATTCAAAATAGAATTTTTCTTAATATGTACTTTAATTAGAGCTCCTAATTATCTTCAACAAAGAATTCGGGTCACGTTCAAATTCTAACTCTTTTATTGAAAATACATTTTTCACTCATTATCATGAGTCGGCTGGGACGCAAGTCGACGAACTCACAAGGTAGCCAACTCGTACAAGTTGTCAGGTGGCTTGTATGAGAAACTCCCTACTCGACTCACTAGTTGGGTGATCGTCCCACGTAACACCTTTAGTGGTTAAGCATTAATGCATATGTTAGAGTGGGATCTTTCTCTTGAATGTGTCATCTAGTTCACTTGTAAATATTGTTGATAGAGAGAGCGATTTAGCTAACTTGAAAGAGCCTATTTTCTCCTCTTTTCTTTTGCCTATCTGTAATCTATCCGTCGAACTCTCTCCACCACAACAGTGTCGTCCATTGGATAGTTTGGTTGGTGCTCGACTGTTTTCTTCATCAGTTGCCCCATCTGCGTCAAAATTTAGACCCCCATTCTTCAATCATCTACTTGGGAAACCTGAAGGTGTTCAACGTGCAACATGTGGGTTAATCAACGGGTTTTTCAAACAATATAGGTATAAGTTTCAGTAATTTTGTATTTTCGCGTTTTAGATACACTATTATAATTAATTACATCGTGTTTCATTATTTTCAAATGTTACACATGTCACTAGATAACAATATCTATTACGTCAAGTCAACAAAATTGAAGATTTGACAATTGGGAATTAAAAACACTCAAATGAAAAAAATAATAAAAAATTATACTTTAATTATGGAACGTTTTTCAATCTTAAAAGGCGTGATAAAATTACATGTTTTTTTATTGAATTTTTTTTTTTTTTTCGAATTTGGAGAAATAAATAAGGTCGTTTGGTTATGCATTAGAATTTAATGGGCCATGTAGGATTTTAACCTTGATGTTTATAGTAGAGTGATTAACAGTGTTAGCAATCGTCGTAAATTTGAGTAATTATTATCGTAAGAAAATAACTTTAATAATCGCTGGCGTAATTGTTCATAAGTTTAGCAACCATTAGCGTAATTAACCCAATGTGTTAGCGTATTTAGAAAGCTTGAATATTTTTTCAGTATTTTGTATTTTTGGCATGAGACAATCTTATAAAACTAATTCAAGATTGTTGCTATAGTAAATATAAAACGTGAATATACGCTATATAGGACTCGAATTGAATCCCCACGAAATTTCTCATGAGAAATCATTCCATTTGTTCATTACTTTATATATTCATTTATCACCCTTGCTCTACTAACCAAACAATGGAACAACCTAAGCTCGTGAATTCATAATTAACTGTTTGAAAATGAACTCAAAAATACTTATATGCCATAACGAATATTAATGTGTGTTCAACACAAAATTAGATCAACAAATTTCTCACATAATTATGATTTTCTCCTCATAATCTCACTATATTTGATGCTCGGTAAGAAGCAAGAAGATGATGGAAGGTTCACTTCAGGTGAATTCGTCACGAGTAGATGAGAGCTTCTACAGTTGGAGGATGCGGTTGCAAGTTTCATTTGTTGCGAGAACTTGGGCTGGGCGATGACCGGTTAGGAGTGAGGGGAGCACTGGTCGCAATTTTAGGGCTTGGGGGCTCGACTTTGGGATTTTGAGTTAGGCGATTTGGTGCTTGCGGGCTCGAATTTATATTTGGGGTGGCGATTTACAACTTCTTGGCATCGATTTCCGGTTGTTTGTCGTTGGATTTCAGCCTTCGCCTCTCAATTTCTCGACGACGACAGGTTTCAGTTTCAATTTGTGGGAAATAACGTGGGTGGTTTGTTTAGGGTCGCATTCCAGGTTGGTTTTATTTAATTGATATTAATTTTTTTTGTTAAATAAAATCGGCCACCATTCAAAAAAAATCCACATCACTAGCGCATTTCCTACTTGGTGTGAATCACTTACACAAACGTGCCACGTCATGTATTCCATCCACCACATCATCAATTCCATCAAATTTTTTAACAGAAGTTTGTTTGGTGATGGATGATATTGTAGTTTCTAAAGTTCGGTGACTAACAGCATAGTTTTTAAAGTTTAGTGACATGATGTGAACTTTAGGTAAATTTTGGTGATTGTTGGGATAATTAACCCTCAACATCAAGATAAATAAAATACAAATTAAGAGGAGTGTTCGGCCTAGGTCGGGGCATCGGGTGAGTCAGTTCAAGTATTTTAATATCCGGAACTACCTAATATACTTCAAAATTTCGAGTCCTTGTAATTACTAGAACTAAATCCAAACCTGAACCGACGGTTTAGATTCGGGTTCAGTTCTATCCATAACATTTTTTTTATGTAGATTTTAATAAATATTTTCATATAGGCCCTAGCAATATATATATACCTAATACTAGGCATGGGAGTAAGGTGGGTCGAGTATTTAATACTCTGAACCACCCATTATATTAGGGTATTTCGTAAACGAAATCATTTGGGTCCGTTTTGAATTTGGTTATACTCATAATATTTTTTTATACATTTATCCTCTGTTTGAGCCACATTATTTTTTTTCATTCTCATTCTTTTACTTATTTTCAACCACACATTTTTCATCACATCAATAACTTTTCATTTTTTTTCAACCACATATTCCCATCACATCACTTCAAAAAATGCATTCTCTCATTTTAATATGCACCAAAGATACTCTTAATAAATATTTTCATATAGGCACTTTCGATGCGTATACTTAACACTCTATTACTCGACAATATTTATGTAAGGAAAAAATCTAGCTACGTGACTTAAAATGGTGGAGACTAAAAACCATGAAAGGTGAGAAAATTAAAACATCTAAAATTTAATTAAGAGTTTGAGAAAAATGATTTTTTCTTAATAAATCTTGTTCGATCCATAAATGAGGTGTGCTATAGCCTATAATTTAATTATGGACCCTGCCCACATTCTTCTACTTTTAAAACGAGCTGATGTAATAAAATACTAATTAAATACATAATTATATATTACCAAGAAATTGTTGTACACTTATTAAACTCGCTCTTTTTGAGTAAAAAAAGAAAATTTATATTTCAAAAGAGAACTAAGAACTCAAAATAACCAAAAAAAAAATATTAATATATCAAGTTCAACTACTACGCGTTATAAAAAAATTAAAAAAATCACTTAAATTTGTAAATAATACAAAAAAATAAAAAATAAAAAAGCTCAATTGTAAAGAGTGAACGTTTTGATTTAACAACTTACACCACAACCATAACTTGAACTTGTTAATTCATAGAAAGCCCAAATTTCAAATGTTAATATTTGCAAATATTAATATGTACTAACATTTGAAATGCAACAATATGATGTGAGGCAAGAGACAAAAAAGTAGAAGCCGTTGATTTCTTAGGGTTAGAGTCTAAATTTTTAAACAAATTACTTCCAAAATTAGAGTTTTTTAAGTTTTGTATTTTTTTACCCAGCCTATAAATATATATATTCGTTTACCCAAGGTTCTGATTTAGGAACCAAGAAATCAATTCTGGTTTCGTTTCATAATTTATTTTGAAAACGGACCAGTAAAAATGCCAAGACCTATCTAACATAGTACTACTCGATAATATTTATGTAATAGAGAAACTTCAGCTAAGAAATCTTCCAGAAACAAAATAGTGGAGACTAAGGGGGTGTTTGGTGAAGATTAAAATTAGATTTTTAGTAGATTGTGATAGAAGTTTTTGAAATGTGTGGTTGAAAAACTGTAGGACCCATAAAAGATGTGGTTTATATTGATAGGTTGACTTTGATTTAAATTAAAATTTGATTTTAATCTGAAACAAACAGAGTCTAAATATCACGAAAAGAGAAGAAAATTAAAATATCAAAAATGAAATTAGGGTTCGTGAAGAAATTACTTTTACTTGATGAATCTTATTCGATCTATAGGTGAGATATGATGAGCCTATAATTTAATTATAGACAATGCTTACTGTTAAAACGATATGACATAAGAAAATACTAATTAGATACATAACTATTTAGTATCAAGAAATTGCAGTCCACATATTGAATTCGCTCTGTATGAATAATAATAATGATAGAATTGTACCTCAAAAGATAATCACGAACTCAAGATAACAAAAATGATATACCACAATCCAAGCTATGAAATATCAAGTTCAATTGCCATGCGTTATCAAGTTTTTTAAACAATTGCAAAGAATGGACGTTTTGATTCATCAACTTACATAACAACATGGCTAGAACTTTTTTATTCATAGAAAATCCAAATTGCAAAGGTTAACATCTACTACCTTTGAAATGCAACAATTTGATGTGACACGAGAGGTAAAAACAATAGGAGACAATTTTGATTTCGTAAGGTTAGAGTTTAGAGTTTTAGATAAATTACTATTCAAATTAGGGTTTTATAGGTTTTGTATTTTTTCCTGACCTATAAATTGAAAATAATAAATTATATGAAAAATCGATTCTATTCAGATACCCAGAATTCTGATTTAAGGAACCAAGATCTGACGAGGACCCACCCGATTCTCAATTCTCGATTCGTGTTTCTAATTTTATTTTTTTTAATAGGATCGGAACAATCGATTTCGGTTCGAAAGGTTCGACTTCAATTAAAATGTTCAATCTTAGCTTGACCTAAAGTCCAACTAATGAAAAACAAGGAGCACATATTCACCATGTTCTAAGACGGGATCACATGTAAAAGTGAAAGAAGATGTTTACACTTTACACGATGTAGACATGGCCATTTTCGTTGCTCGTTGGTGAACTTCTCATGACCATTATTCAGACAATCCAATAATATATCATCCACTTTTCCATTAAAATTAAACTGCCAAAGATTTCTTCAGCATAATTGCTTATCTTCGAATAGAATGGATTAGCTTCAGGTCTAAACTTGTGGCTCACAAATTCTGCGTGGTCGATGCTCTCGCCTCACTTCCTTTATCGCACGAGCTTATATATTTTGTATACTCTTTGTTTCTTTTGCCTTGAAGAAGATTTATCAAATCCCGACAAAACTCCACGCCAAATCTTCTACGTTTTTTTTTAATTGGCTAGTAATTACTAATTTTAGTTCGTTAGCTCTTATAATGATCCAAAGTCATGTGTTTAATTTTAATTCTATGTTTTATACTATGATCCTATTATTAACTTGGTCGGTATTTTTGGGATACTAAGAGCATCTCCAATAAAAAAAAAATCTTATACATAACAACGAGCATATTTAAACTTAAAGAAAGTAAAATTTTGAGACTCCAACAATACTCAAGTAAACATTTATTGGTTTTCCCTTTTCTCTTATTTAACCCCTATTTAATAAGAATTAAAATCAAGTGTAAATTGTGGTTCTTAAAAAGGAAATGCAACTTCACAAGTGGAAACATGTTTTTTACCATTGACCCATGTGGCTACTTGGTATTGGTTCTCCTTACCTCACTTGAATCCCGGTTTTGTTGTGCCACTTGTGGACCATTGATCTAAATCAATGGTTGAAGGAAATTGGTTAAAAGGCTTCCTTGGCAAATGTAGCATTATTATTTTTTTCTGGCTTCGATCTGAGTTCTCGTCTTCATATGCTTTCTTCTTCAGCCTTCTCTCTGCAAGGCGACTGTGGCTTATCTTGTAATTTTTTCTGTCTGTAATTCAAGGAATAAATTCGTCTGTCTTGTAGAATTGAGGATTGAAACTGAGCCTTGTGTGTTAGGGTTATTGTGTATTAATTGTTAAGAGTTTTAGGTTGAAAATTCAACCGGTAAATCATCAATTAGTTCAAGGCTATGAGGTTTGTTCTTTGTTGTATAGATTAGGTCATTCTTGGGAGATCCTTGTGAGGATTGATGATCTGAAATTGGGCGTGGCTGTGACCGGTTCCTATTTTGGTTGTAAACCTTTGTAAATCTTTCTCTTGGATGGTTCTTTGCATAGTGACGGGCTCGAGTCATCTCTGAACCCCCCAAAGTAGGCGTTTGCCGAACTGGGTGAACAATTCTTGAGTTTTACATTTATGCATTTTTTGATTATTCACTGTTAATTGCGGTTTGGATGATTCTTGGGTGAAAGAAATCCCAACATCAAGGTTTTAATTTAGGTCAAAGTCAATAATTAATTTTAACAATACATTTCATCAACTTTTATTAAAATCTATTAAAAATTTGATTTTAATCATCACCAAAACTGGGGCTTAATAAACTTTTTTTTACAACCAAGTGGGGTGCATTGCAATTCATACAAAATATTTAATATAAAACCTGTAGAGAGCTAAACTCGTTCTCTATTTTAAAAGAATAATGTCATCAATCTAGACTCACGACGATCAGGAATTGAGATGGAATTCATTAATATGCCTTCTTCAATATGGGGAGATGAGATCTATTTAATATTGCATATCAATAAATACCACTTAAAATTTCCTTTTTTTGAGCATTCACTACTTTTGAAGGGTATATTAGAGATGCTCTAACAAGTTCGAAGCCAACAAAAAGAGTTATTTTTGAAGTTTTAAGTTTAACAATTTGATTAAGTTATAAATACACAATGTGTAATACCCTCTTACCACAAAAGGTCAGTGTTAATTTAATAGAAATAAGATATATGTAGCTTTACACTAATACTGGAAAATAAGATAGTTTTTCATCAATAACCTCTTATTAACTTGTGTTCAATGATTTTAGAACTAGCTGATTCTTCTCGAAAGAAATTAAAACCAAAAAAAATCTAATTCTTCTCGATATATATTGTGTGTTAACTTTCTCTCTCAAGATAAAGTAATTTAATTTGTATTTTCGATCCAACTATATCTCTATGAAATATGCAGATAGATAAAAACACAATACAAATTTAGAATATCACAAAAGATTGTGCTAAACATAGAAGTATTTCTATCTCCTATGGAACTTAATTTTATTTATTATCATGTGCTAATTTATGCGGACCTCTCGAAAACTAAATAAATTACAAATTTATTTTAGTGGAGATTAAGCATCAAAATGGAATTAAAAAATTATAAAACAATCAACAATCACAAGGATTCAAATTAAAAACGAGCAATTAATTAATTAAAGAGTTAACAATTCATCCCAACCCTAATTACAGGAAGAGAAAAGCCCCAGCTATGGTTGCAGCAAAGCTTGCTGCGGAATGTGCAGTTTGGTTCCCAATCGTATGAATGGCAATTTTGATTTTTGAAATTCCAACACGTATACTTTTTAATTCACAATTCCGAATTACAATTCGTGTTTTGTGTTAAACTCCAAATTTAATTATATTACCAATGGTCTATCATTTTTCTATATAGATTTTGTACAAAATTTTATGCTCTAATTTCCCCTCGTGTTCCACACTTAGGTTCCTCGTTTCGCAATTTTTGGTTCTTTTATGTTCAAATTTTCTTTATTTCTTTCTTTTTCCTTTTTGTAATGCATTAACTGTCTATTCTCAAGTTGGACAATAACGATCTAATAAGGTATGCATGCCAAAAAATTTGGTGCGAATAATTTGTTGACACAGATCGAATAATGAACAATAGACAATATACTAAATACTCTTATTCAATTCAAAACAAGCCGTAATCAATGAATTCTGTCCCCAACCTTTGATCGGTAGTAGCGTTCGTCAATAGGGAGCGTCGCAGTCGAAAAAATCTAATGTTTTTGAAGACTCTATTATTGTGAGGTTTAAGAAAGTGACAACTGTAATCGTAGAACAACTTGTTAGAGGAACAGACCACCTGCACATTATTCCCATCTTTGGGATGCCTGGACTTGGTAAGACAACTTTAGCAAAAAAATAGTACAGCGATCCCTCTGTTGTCTATCATTTTTACAAGCGTTCCTGGTGTGTTGTGTCCCAAACATATATAAGAAAAATGTGTTGATTGAACTTTTGAGCTCAATCAGTAACAGTAAGAGAGAAAAATTTGAACATGGAAGAAGAAAGTTTGACCAAAATTCTTTACAAAAAATTAAAAGGAAGGCGATACCTTATTGTGATAGATGATA
>CAIGRP010122182.1:0-10153 GCA_903798385.1 Fraxinus cuspidata
TCACAATGAGGAAATGGGTGCTTGAATCATTCCCAGACGAAATAATGCACATAGTGGATGTCGATTTAGTGAATGCTGCTGAAGATAATATTCGAGCTAAGGGGAGCTGCTTCAAATCAATCATGGAACTAGCACTAGAATGCACAACTGATTTGCCAGAGGAGAGGCCCATTGCTAAAGATGTTCTAACAAGGCTCAAGAAGATTAGAACTTAATTTTGTCAAAGCATAACCGAGGTGGAACATGACAAAAAGGTTTGGTTCTTAATGAGAACACAAAAAATTGATTATTTAATCACAATCTATTTTCTATTTCACTATTAATCTCCAAAGCTTATTACATGTTGCTATTGCAGGAAACTTGGCTATCTTTCTGAAGATTTTAAAACTCTTTTGGTGTTTTGTGGCCCCAAAATCAATAAGTAGACGACATTTAGATGTTGTGGTGTAAGAAAATGTTTTGGTATCATAAATAATGTTCATTGGATGAGAATATTGTTATCCTTTTCATTTGCCCTTGAGACCAATCTTTAATACAAAGTAGTAGTAACTTATTAGTACAAAAAAGCACAAAAATGAAGCTTTTTTGAAATATACAAATCAAAAAATAATCATTTAAGCTAATGAAAGTTAAAATAGTATACATGAAATTTTCAATCATAATAAGAAAGGAAAGGAAACAAGATGATAGTTATTCATTTCTGGTAATCAAAATAATACATCACTTTATGAAGTTATATAGTCACTTAACTCTTTGCCGAGTCAATCACCCCCCATTTATAAATTTACGCACACTTCACACATTTAACGTTCTCATGTACACACCTTCCCGATTCTTTTGCACTCCTGTGTGCTCTTCTCCAATGGCAATGATACTTCGCAATGGTTGTGTAGGTCGGATTGTCAAATTTGGAGCAATTTGATCCATGTCCTAACTCTCAAGGATTCAATACTCGATGTCACCAAGGCCTTTCTCGCCGATCCTAGTCCTAATAAGTCAATATCGGAGTTGTGAGTATTCCATTTGCTTTCTCCCAGAAATTCGGTATTATTTTTATTTTTTCATTTTTGCTCACAGGTGGTATATCATAAGTAATTTAAAGTTGAATGACTCGTTTGACATTTTACTAAAAGAGATGGTTATGAGCGGGCCAAGGGATGTATTAGGGGTGCAATCCATTAGTGTACATGTAATAGGGACCTAATTGATATTTTCAACTAAGGTCAGTGACTAAGATTGCAATTAACCTTATAAGACGACGCTTCATATTTACTTCAACTTCCCCCATTTCCCCTAAAACCCCCCGCTGCAGTCCGCCGTCGGCCGTCGCCACCACCACCGTTACGCCGCCATGGTCTCTCTTTCTCTCTCCACAACTATATTTTCTTTCTCTATGCATAAATACATATAAGTGTATGTTCAATAAATCGCCGTGCTAATTTGTGTATTTGCGCCCGTGTGTGAAAATGTGTGAGAGCAGGCGTCAGAGAAGAAGCTGTCAAATCAATGAGAGAGATCAAGTTCCAGTAGCTCGTCCTTAATATTTCCGTCGATGAGAGTGGAGATCGTCACACCAGAGCTACTAAGGTATTACTTAACCCACTGTAATCCTTTTTTTCTTCTACCTACCATTTTTATTTCAGTGTTTTGAAATGATTTTTAACTTTTAAAAAAAAAATACAAATAGTTATGATTTTTATTTTTTTATTTTTTATTTTTGGGTGGGGGTTTTGAGGAATTTTTATATTTGAATTTTAAAGTGGATATCCTATAATTGTGAACGTTCTTGTTCCATATTGAATCTAAATTGTACGACTTGACCGCTATTAGAATGTTTTTTGTTGGCCATAAGTTGCTTAATTAATATGAAAGATTCTGAAATATATATATATTTTTTCTAAATATCTTTCAATGCACTGTAGATAATTGTTTTTTATATAGTTTTAGGGACGTATTTACATTCAAAAGTTTGTGGTTAATCAAATACAGTGTCTTTGTGCCTTTTCATTTTGGCATTAACATTGGACCTCATAATAAATATATCTGTAAAATATTGTGAAAGTTTAATTAATGATCTTGTGATGTATGCCTTGAGTATTTTTATGGATTTGAAAAGTTTATATTATGCAGAGGAATTTAAAATGGCTGCAACATCGGCATGTGTAGTGGGAAATGGTTTATCTACAAACAGCACTCGTACAAGTTTGAGCAAGGAAATTTATGGAAGCAGTTTCTCCAATCGACGCCCCTTCCATCATTGAGTAAGACATCAAAAACAATCACAGTAAGAGCATAAGTGGATCAAAAGCCAAATGAAGGAAGAAGAGCCTTTCTAAAATTGTTGCTTGGAAATGCTGGACTTGCCGCTTCTGCATTACTAGGCAATGGGAAAGCTTTTGCTGATGAGCAAGGTGTTTCTAACTCAAGGATGTCTTACTCGAGATTTTTGGAGTATCTGGATAAGGATCGGGTGACAAAAGTAGACTTGTTTGAAAAGGAACCATAACAATAGTTGAGGCTATCTCTCCGGAGTTTGGTAACCGAGTGCAGAGAGTTCGTGTAAACGGACTCAGCCAGGAGCTCCTTCAGAAGTTCAGAGAAAAGAATATTGACTTTGCTGCCCACAATGCTCAAGAGGACTCTGGTTCTCTTTTATTCAACTTGATTGGAAACTTGGCCTTCCCTCTTATCTTGATTGGGGGTCTTTTCCTTCTCTGAAGACGGTCCTCTGGAGGAATGGGTGGTCGTGGTGGGCCAGGTTTTCCTCTTGCCTTCAATCAAAGGCTAAGTTCCAGATGGAACCAAACACTGGAGTAACATTTGATGATGTAACTGAAGTAGATGAAGCAAAGCAAGATTTTATGGAGGTTGTAGAGTTCCTGAAAAAGCCTGAGAGGTTTACTGCTGTGGGTGCACGTATCCCCAAGGGAGTTCTGCTTGTGGGTCCTCCAGGTACTGGAAAGACATTGCTAGCCAAGGCAATTGCTGGTGAAGCTGGTGTTCCATTTTTCTCAATATCAGGTTCGGAGTTTGTTGAGATGTTTGTTGGTGTTGGTGCCTCACGAGTCCGTGATCTTTTCAAGAAGGCAAAGGAGAATGCTCCCTGCATTGTATTTGTTGATGAAATTGATGCTGTTGGGCGTCAAAGAGGAACGGGAATTGGTGGTGGAAATGATGAAAGGGAACAGACTCTGAACCAGCTTTTGACGGAAATGGATGGTTTTGAAGGGAACACTGGTATTATTGTAGTTGCGGCAACTAACCGTGCTGATATTCTTGACTCTGCATTGTTGAGACCTGGAAGATTTGATAGACAGGTAAAGATACATTTTATGTCTGACTCTAATTTTAATGTTCCTATACTTATGCACTTTTGAATCTTCGTACAGGTAACTGTTGATGTCCCAGATATTCGTGGAAGAACAGAGATCTTAAAGGTCCATGCTGGTAATAAGAAGTTTGATTCTGATGTATCTCTTGAAGTGATAGCCATGAGGACACCTGGTTTTAGTGGAGCAGATCTTGCTAATCTCTTAAATGAGGCTGCTATTCTGGCGGGTCGACGTGGAAAGTCTGCAATCTCATCTAAAGAAATTGATGATTCAATTGATAGGATAGTAGCCGGAATGGAAGGGACAGTTATGACAGATGGCAAAAGCAAAAGTCTCGTAGCATACCATGAAGTAGGCCATGCCATCTGCGGGTAAGTGCTGTAAAGAATTTCATCTATAGAAGTTTTATTTTTCATTTTTTTTATACATTAGCAATTTGGTATTTTTATCATCTTGCTTTTTAGATGCAATAGTTAAATCTGGAATCAATCTTATGCTGTGGTTTTGTCTTCTGTTGTTTGTGAGCTGTGACCTGTAAACTAAATTCTCTGGCTGTCTTACTATTACAAACCTGGCCACACCCTAGGCTCCTTATGTTACAGTGATTGCAAATCATAGCTTTCTCACACCTGGCGAACATCTTACTTGACCAAACCTACATGCATTTCGGGACAAGTGTTTGCTGGGCTGAGTACTTGAAAATTTTGCATGACTATTGACTAAAAAAAAAAAAAAAAAATTTATTTCCTGTCTTGGGTAAACACAGGCTGGGCTTAATGCATGTGGCAGTTTAGTATCTGGAATTTAAATAACGCTCTACTGTTATGTTAGTAGAAGTATAAATGAGAAGTTAAACATGCTTTACTGGGGAATGCATGTGATTACACTGAAAATATAACCATTTATAAGTTCTGCTTCCTTTAGCTACAACAAAAAACTTAGCCTTCAAATAAATTTGGGATCAGCTATGGGAATCCTTCTTGGTAATTCCTACATTTACCCAGAGATCTAAGATAACTATTATTAGCAACTACTACAGACCAAGATAATTTATAATCTACACCTCTCTCTCTCCTAATTTATATACCAAAATCTCATCACGCTTACGAACGAAGGCCTCTTTAAATTGGTGCAAATTACAACCCAAGGACCTAAGCCATCCTTCTTTTTCCTGGGCATATCCTCCACTTGTTGGTATATATTCTCATTTCTTATTTTATACATTTTATTATGACCCGGCATCTATCTTAGCATCCTCATTTCTGCTATATTCATTTTATGAGCATCTCTACCATTAACAGCTCAACACTCAGATCCATAAAACATAGCCGATCTAATTAGTGTTCTATATAATATGCCTTTTAACCCTAGCTAGTGTTCTGGAATAAAAGCTGTGTGTTTTTTTTTTTTCCGATCATGTCTGTCTGAGTTACTTATAATATGAAAGTTCAATTCATATACTTCAGGGTATAGATTCTTGATTTCTTCCCAAAAGCAAGTTCTGCATACTATATTCTTTGTTTTTAATATAATCAAGTTACAATCATCTAAGTTTTGCTTGTGTTGTCATGCAGAACGCTAACTCCAGGGCACGATCCTGTTCAAAAGGTCACTTTGGTACCACGTGGTCAGGCTCGTGGTTTGACCTGGTTCATTCCTGCTGATGACCCTACCTTGATATCCAAGCAGCAACTCTTTGCCAGAATTGTTGGTGGGCTAGGTGGAAGAGCTGCTGAAGAAATCATATTTGGTGAGCCTGAGGTGACTACCGGGGCAGCTGGTGATTTACAACAGATTACGGGTTTGGCCAGGCAGGTAAACATTCTATTTCTACTCCTTGTGGTCTAGGATTCTGGAATAAATCATTAACTTACTGGATTATTAACTTGGTCGTTTTATTAAAACGTTACGTTTCCTTGGTAGATGGTTGTGACTTTTGGCATGTCCGAATTAGGGCCATGGTCGCTCATGGACTCCTCGGGTCAAAGTGCTGATGTCATAATGAGAATGATGGCAAGGAATTCAATGTCAGAGAAACTTGCTGAAGATATTGATGCTGCTGTTAAGAGGATTTCAGATAGTGCATATGAGATTGCTTTGAAGCAAATCAGGAACAACCGTGAAGCAATGGATAAGATAGTGGAGGTCCTTCTTGAGAAGGAGACAATGAGTGGAGATGAATTTCGAGCAATGCTATCAGAATTTGTCGAGATTCCTGCTGAAAATCGTGTTAGTCCGACACCTTCTCCTGTAACTGTATAATAGCCTGAATATATACGGTAACCCCAGAGTAAATTGATAATATGATGTTTTTAGCTTCTGATATATAGCAATTCTCAGAGAGAGAATTTTATGTCCAAAGATTTAGATTTATAGCTTTGTATTTCATATGAAGATTAGTTTAGTCAATGGAGTGTCTTTATTAAATCACCAGTCTTTATTTCACTATCTTTTCTGATAAATTGTGTTGAGAATCACTTGGCAAGTGTGGTATTTTCTCAGGATCATTCGAGCTCACGTAAATAGATACTATGTTTACATATATATTCCGATGTGGTTTCATAATAGTGTACTTAATATATACTATCCAGTGTATGAAATTTTTTACTAAAAATCACCGCAGATTGCACGTGAAATAGTGTCTTGAACATTAAATTTAAATCAATAAATGTTTTTCTCTTGACGTTTTTAGATGAGGTGGTTAAATATCGGACAATTGTGAAAATTATAAATGTGCCGTATACGGATAACTTAATGTTGGGATGGAGAACGAAAACTGCATATTTTTTTATGCTGTCGGCAAAATTCATATTGTACAGTTTATGAAACTCGATGTTGCAATACAGAAAAAAAAAAATTAAACAATTAAACACTTATTTATTGAGTTTCAAGCTTATTTTAGGCTTATGTTTATAAATAATGGTGTCTCGTAAAGTCGTATATGGTCACACTAAATGAACGATTTGAAATAGTAATTAAATGCAGTATCACTAATATGCAATTCTCCATTATCAATGAAATATATTTTCATCAGTAAAAGATAATCACCAACAAAAATTTGAAAGCTATTCTTGACGTCAGTAAAAGTAACTAACACAATAATTTTTGTGAATCATCATTGACGGAAATTTACCGGAGATTACTGAACTAAACATCATCGGAATGTTGTTGGTGGCAACACAAACCGAACATTCAGCGAAAAACGGCGAAAGAAAACATAGATCAGACTTTGCCGAGGCAACACCTTAAATATCGTCCCTACATTTGCATTTATAATTCTGAATGATTTTGCACTAATGTATTGTATAAATTTACATTTATAGTTGTGAAAAATTTTAATTTTAATTTTAATTTTTTTCCCACTAGCTATAAGAAATAGTCACTGTTAGTAATAAATATACCCAATAATCAGTGACAGTGGTTGATAATTTTCATAAGTGATTTGATGAACACTCACTAAGCCAACATGTGCTTTATTGCATGTTCTCGTTTTATTGTGTTTTCTATAATCCTTTATGTTGTTATAAAAGTGGAACAAAATCCGAAACACAGATTTTTTTATTTTATTTTCAGTCTTTTGTTAGACAATTGGGTGAGCAAGGACACAAAAGTTGATGTATTTTTTGAATTGAGCCACCAGACACAAGGAGACATTATTTTATACTACGAGGAAAAAAATAGGAAGCAAAACATACTACTAAAATTACAAGTAGAGAAAATAAATGAGTCTGATGCTAGACTGATAACGAAATATAGAACATCCGGCAATGGATCTCATATGCTTTGCTTCATCATACATGGACAAAGAGAACTTCAGTTGATACAGTCGTAGAAGCTCCATTCACGCCCACTTATATTTCTAATAGTCCATAATTCTACTCAAGAGGATGGAGGCTGCTTTCAAGACATCGGTTGCAGCAATTTCTCCATTTAAGTATTGTTTTCATATTCCTAATATATAATATATTAATTATCACATCAAGTGAGAATAATTTTTTGACGATTTTAATCATACTATAATTCAATTTTTTCTATAATACTTTTTTGTTTTTCAGTATGTAATGAATATTACAGAATCTTTATCATGTATGAATTTCGTGTTATTAATTCTAACTTAATTAATATTCACATTAATTTAAAATCAATGAATCTTGACCTACATAAATCTAGAGTTATTAAAAATAAATTTATTTCTATTCAAGTATCTAGAAATTTTAATATGTGTTTAAATTCACGTATTAACAATTAATTTTTATGTATCAAATGTAGTATAAAAATATTGTTCATTTGTAGTATTTCACTAACACAAAAAAAATAATAATAATAAAAAAAATAAAAAAATTTAGATCATAGAAGTTGAGTTTTGAGAGTACAATTTTCTTTCCTTAAATTTCTATCCTAAATTTTATTTTTTTAACTTGTTTGAGACTCGTCAAATTCTCTCAACTAATTGATATCAAATATTAATTTTATAGCACTTATAATGTATTTTAAATAACGTGCAATACATGTTCAACTTTAACTAGTATAAACCAAAAGTTGTAAAATATCTTAGGGCGAAAGAAAACTCTCGAATCGAATTGAATCGAACCAGACCCGAATTAAATCGAGCGGTTCTTCTTAAGTTAAATACCCGAAATAGTATCTGAATCGAAAATCGATGAAATTGGTTCGGTTCTCGATTCTATACCAAGAACCGAAGAACGGAATTTTCTTGATTTTTTTAATTTTTTATCCTAAATAAGTCAAATTATTTTAGTTTTTAAAATAAATTTGCTAACTAATTAATTTAGTCCAAACCTAAAATATGATTTTACTATTTCTACTTTCCAGCCAGCCAAACTTAATCAAATTGACGTAAATTTTACCCAAATCTCTTATTCTACCGTAGCGTCATTTCTGTCATTCTATTATTGTGAGCTATCCATCTTCCTCTATCTCTGATTTTTACAGTGAAATATATGAATAACTCAACAAAGAGAGGTGCAAAAGATATCACGAGATTGAACTACATTATTTTGTAAAAATTAAAATTGAACGTGTCATAGTCGAATTAATAAAGTGTTGTTGTAACATAAAAAAAAATTTATTATTGTACGGAATCCCAAAATCGAATAGAACCAAACCGAATGGAACCGAACCCAAACGATTCCATAATTAAATTTGGATCCGACGATTCCATTTACTAAATACCTGAAAATTCGGATTTGGTTTGATTCTCTTTATAACCGAATCGAATAATGCCAAGCCCTAAAATATCTTATAAAAGATATTAAGCACTTCTAATAATGAATTTGTAGCATCGAGCTAAATAATTTAAATTAAGTGTTCTTAGCAACCACAAAAATCTTTCTTCTGGATATCAAAAAAATAAAATAAAAAATCTTCTGGAAACGGAAATTCAGGCCATATTTTATTAGACTGACTAAGTTTTACACTTTTAAGTTATGAACACTTTAACCTATTTTTATTTTCTTAAGAAAATCTCTGCATTCTAATAGAAAGTGGGGGAGTATTGGTGGATAATGAAGTCTCCATAAACTAATCATTTCTTTTGGATTATTTGAAAATGAAACCTCCATTTGTGGAAAAACTGCCACAATTTCCACAATAAAAGATAAGGAAAAATTTCAACATCCAATGGAATAATTTTTCCAGTTTCCTAGTCAAGCAAAGTTTGTTTTATTTTGGGAAAAAGTGAAGTTCATAAGGGTGTGATGAGCACCACTACCTTGAGATAAAACCCCAACCAACATGTTAACCATAAATTACCATATTAAGTGAGAATTATTTTTTGGACGATTTTAACCTACTATAATTTATTTATTTCAATAATACCTTACTTTTCAAAATCCGTATCATGTATGAATTTCGTATTATTAATTCTCAATTAATTAACATTCACATTAATCTAGACTTAATGAATTTTGACTTGAAAAATCTTGACCTACATAAATATAGAGTTATTATAAATAAATTTATTTTGATTCATGTAACTAGATATTTTAATAGTTTTTAAATTCATTATTAACAATTAATTCTTATGTATCAAATATAGTATAAAAATGTTGCTCATTTGTAGTATTTTATCATCACAAGAAAAAAAAAATTAAATCTTAGAAGTTGAGTTTTGAGAGTACAATTTTGTTCTCTTAAATTTTATTTTCTTTAGTTCAATTGAGATTTATCAAATTCTCCCAACAAATTGATATCGAATATTACTTGATGACGTGTTCAAAGGTTCAAGTTTTTAATGTTCACCATGTTGGATTGGACATGTATACCTTTAATCATGGAACTAGCATTAGAATGTTGGATTGTACCTGTACACCTTTAATCAAATCGCGCTCTCATTCAATATTCTACTTGCACGCTTATGAGCTCTTCCCGCGGGTGGTGGCACTTGAGTAACGCGAGCTCTGCACTAGAGCAAACAAAGAATGACATCACTCACATGAGATTGATGCCCGAAAGAAAGAAATGATTGTAGAAAAGATTAATGGACAACATGGCTATAACATCCAAACAGTGACCGAATTGGAATGCAGACTCAGTGATTAGACAGAAAGAATACTCTTACGCTGGCCCAAGGTTTTAGGCTCCATTTTATGTCTATCTATTGGATTGGTTTACCCCTTCGGTATCACAATGGCTTAACTTGAAAAGATTTGTATTGATACCTTGTTTTAATAGATTTGCTTGTGCATCTTTTCTCATGGGTATATGATACTCTTGTATTCCAGTGTAATGAGAAGATCAATTTCTTGTATTGGTTTTTGAGTCCTTGGTTGACTGCTAACTGATAAGTGCATTTTTCTACA
>CAIGRP010122188.1:0-10862 GCA_903798385.1 Fraxinus cuspidata
GTGTGTGAATTTATATATAGATATACTAAGTTTGGGCATATGAATATGATTAGAGTTGCTCAAGAGAGATCACTAACTACAGTAAGTTAATTCGATCGTTGGCACGTATGAAAAATGGTTGAATAAATTGGAATTAAATGTATGATAAATAACTTAAGTGAAATCGAAAATCCTAACCGTCCAATCACATAATCTTAACTACATCTTTAATTCGAGTTTGTTATTTTAATTAATAGTTTGTTATTTTATTGATCATTAGTTACTATTTTAATTTTAATTGAAGTTAGGTTAGTTTAAAAATTTATAGCAGATAACAGTCTCTGTGAGACGATATTCGGACTTAATAAATCTACTTTATTACTTTTCACGATCCGTACATTTGTGAAATTTCACGAACATGTTTTTGTTTTTGTGGGCTTTAACAAGGCTTTTTTCCTAATCTATGGGTGATGGAAATTGGGGAAAATTTAGGGTGAGTGTTTTCAGGGTGAAGTTAGAGAGAGAAATATTTGTGGGTGGTTTGCAAGATGAAGATGGTAAGTTGAAGTCTTGGCACAAGTGGCACTCGTTGAGGACTTCATCCCATTTTATCACACTAAGCTTATATTAGATGTGTGACCAATTATTTATTTAAGCAATCCCAAACAACAAACATGCACTAAATAATAAGTGAAATATAATTAATTTTCTTATTTTAAAATAACCTTTTAAATTTGTTGAACAAGTAAATAACTGTTTACTTATAATATTATTTCATATCCTTATTACTTCAATTCCCTGCAATATAAAAGAGACTGTGTATTTGACTGCATTTATTTTTCATGAAAAATATCAATTTTTCACCCAAATTCTTACTTTTAAGAGTTTGATTGTTATTTTTTTCTATGAAAAATATTTTCCAACTAATAAAAATATGCCTAATTTTCTTTGTTTTTAAGGATATTTTCTTTTGGGGATTAGATTTTTGTTTTCCTCGTAACAAGAAAAATATTTTCTTTTCTAAAATATATTTTTCATGACAATCAAACTCTACAAAATAAATTACTATTCATCCTCTTCCAGATCAAGTCACAATTCATCATCCAATGAAGAATAATATATTGAGCTATATATCATTTTCTAAATGTGAGCATGTTGGAACTAAAGGTTGATTGGAAAGGAAAAATGTTAGAAGGGTGTTGAATTTGACCTAAAATATTTTAATATATGCCATCTTTATTCGCCTAGAGTAGTATAAGAACATGCTGTCAAATTATTGTGTACTTCCTCTGTTTTAAATGAGTTTTTGAGGTTCTTGAGATCATTAATAATGTACAGTAGATGATTCTTTTTATTGTGGAGTATGATTGATAAAATCCCAATTTGAAAAAATTAGTGTGAAATGGATAAACACATATGAATATAGGAAAATGGAGGAGAATAAGAGAGAGACGCAAGTTGATTTCTCATTCGTAGCATGAGAATCATCAAAACAGATGAAGCCAAAAGCAACTTGCAATTTGAGGAATAATAGTGGTTTTTGTGCATCAATTTTATTATTATTTTTTTTATACTCATTATTTGAAAATTGGTCTTTCCAATGATTTTTCCTCCATTTTGTAGGTTTTCTTCCTTGGTTTGGCAAATGCCGACTTTGGATATGTGGAAATCTGAGTGAAGCTCGTATCTATTTATTTGTTAATCCATTGCTCTCATTTAAGAAAGTGATGATGGAATCTGAAGCACTAATTAAGGTTAGTACGAAAAGTTTTTGCATTGTTATTTTTAATGTTTGTGCACTGTTGAATATGCTTCGAGGTTGAACTTCTAAACGTCTTTAACTAGCTTTTATGACTTTTAACTAATTATGAGGTGTTGATTTTATAAAATCCCATAGTATGAACTTCTTTATTTCCCATGCACTATGACTTGTAGATTGTGACATTATATTGAACTTAAAAAATAACTTTTATGCTGAATGACTTCTAGATTGTGAAATTGAATTGAATTTTATTACTAAGAGTATGCTAGAATCTTTTGTCTCATTTTTTGGGTTTACTACTCTAAGGTCATGTTTGATTGCACTTCAATTCCATGGAAGATGGAAATTAAATTCCATTTTCCACATTTTTGCATGTTTGATTGTCCAAATATTTCAAGGAATTGGTTTTCCATCTTTTACCCACGTGCGCATAATTTTTTTTTAATTTAAATTTTTTTGGCAATGGAAACAAATTTTATCCCTAATTGTAACAAATTATATCCCTTTAATGGACAGTTTTCATGAAAATCAAAGCCAAATGAATAGCAAAAGATCCAAAATTTCAATACTTTTTAGGTGAAAAATTATACCAATAAAAAACAATTAATTGACAATTTCCAGTGAAACAAGTTCTATGCAATTCAATTCCCTAAAATTCATTTTCTTTCCACCTAAATTCCATTCTTGTAATGAAACGGACTCTAATTGAATTGTTTATGTAGTGAATTTTAGAATAACTAAACCTTTGGAAAATCTTACGTCGATTTATAGTCTGTTTCTGATATTTTTTTTTCTTTCTTCTAAGAACTACATGTGGTATTTCATTCCACTCATACCGCGTATGAGTTGTTTCCTGAGTCTAGCAAGGTGGGCTTGTTTTGCATGTCTTTATTGCTTCATAATAGTTATTAGTTTTTGTATCTACAAAGTATCTGACTTTTTAGCTTTTATTATATTACATCTTCTGACAGGTAATTTTCTTGGATAGAACAAGCATTCAATTTTCTTTGTGAGCATTAAATCTAAATGCCTAAATATAGTGTTGCATGATTTTTTAGGCTCATTCCTTATTTGGAAGTTCTACCTTTTCTATTTGTAGGTCGAGTTTTTTTTAGGCTCATTCTTTATTAGATTACACATTTATTTTTAACATTATCAAAATAATGTGCAACGCACGTTCACCCACTAGTATAATATAAAATAGGCCAACTCTTGGAACTAATCATGCTCGACACGTGTCACAATTTCCTATCCTTAAAATGTATTTTTTTTTTAATTTTGTTTCTTTTAAATACATTTGGAAACGACGTCGTGTGAGGGGTTGCCCATTTATTTTCATTTCATTCCTCAAACCCTCAAATTTCTAAAGGGGAATGATATTTGTACAAAGGGGGGGTGACAACTTGGTTGACAAAATGCCACATGTCACCCCCCCTTTGTAAGTGTAGCATAACTCATTACTAAATCTTCCCAACCTGGCAAGAAATGCCCAGTAGCCGCGCTGACGACACCAATACGAACCAAAAGCTCAAGCAAGAAGGATAAGAAGAAATGTTGAAAGAAGCTGTTGTTAGCAAGTAGTGGAAGCGATGCGAAAACCTCTCCACATGCTCGTACTTCCTCCCACGATTTACCTCTTCTTTCAGCAAAATTCTCTTTTACACACGGTGCAAAAACCCTAATTTTGATTTAGAATTTCTAGAACTAAATTTGAGATATTAAAAAACGTGTATTTAAGCTAGTGTTCGTTGATTTTTTGCTTCTTCTTTTTTCAATTACCGTTTAATTAAGTGGGCAGGATTTCAGAGCTTTTGTTAGCATCCAAATGTCCGAGAGTTCAAGGTCTTAGGTTACAATAACCCTCGACAGCAGTGGTCAAGTTGTCTCCTTACCGTACTTCTTTTGTATATTAGATCATGTTTATTATTTTAGCGGTTTATTTTGTGGTTTGAAATATTTTAATAATTTGGAAACTGCAAAATGATCAACAAGAGTTCAAGTGTTCTTGAAAAATTTGCAGAATACAACAGCTTTGTCTACAATAGAGTCAGAATACATGGTCATTGCAGAGGCATGTACGGATGTTATTTGGTTGAGAGGATTGATTGGTGAAATCAGTGAAGAATGTAGATTTCTACAGTATATTATGATAGAGTGTTATTTTTTTGACTAAGGATAAGATGTTTCACGAGAGAAGCACATTGATATGAGCTATCATTTTGTGCTTGATGTGATTGCTCATGGTGATATTGTAATGAGCATGATTAATACTAAAGATAATCCTGCTGATATGATGACAAAACCACTTTCCATTGCTAAGTTTTAGCATTACTTGAACTTAGTTGTGTTTGTCATTTATTTAACCCATTGGGACTTGTTAGGAAGAGATGAGTGGTGTTTACTTGGAGATGTATTTTTGAATTCCTTGTGTTGGAATTTGATTCAAGTTGGAGATTTGATGTGGTGTGATCCAAATTCCATGTAATTTAGTGTTTGGTTGAATAAAAGAAGTTTAAAGAGTTTTGGTTTTGGGAATTCTAATTAATAAATGTCAAATTTCATTAAGGATTGAGAGTTTTACTTGGAAAATGACTTTGAGATGAAGCAAAATACATTGAAGGCATAATAACTGAAAGTGGCGATGCATCGCCACCATCGCGACGCCCATGAAAAAATGGAGAAGCAGAAAGCCCGACGCCATAGCGACAGGCATAGGGAGCCATAACGCCTAGCCCCTTTTCGTGATTACGCCCAGGGCGTCGGGGCACTAGCTTGGTGACACCTCGTGATAGGTTTATCCCAATTTTTCAGCGCCATCGTGATGGGTTTATCTCGATTTTTTCGGATTTTATCAGTCATGGGGAGCCATAGCGCCTGTGCCCCTTTTCGTGATTACGCCCAGGGTGTCGAGGCACTGGCTTGGTGGCACCTCGTGATGAGTTTATCCCGATTTTTCAATGCCACCGTGATGGGTTTATCTTGATTTTTTGGGATTTTCTATTTTTTTTCATCTAGAACTCCAAAAAGAGACTCCTATATGTATTCCACATGGTTATATCTCCACATACACATTCATAACATCTTGAGAGTTAGAGAACTTAAATTTCAATTTAGAGTATTGAGATATTGATATTGTAAACACATTTATTATTGATTATAATGAAATTCTCCTCCTCTGCGTGTGGTTTTTTCCATCTTGAATTTTCATATAAATATCGATTTTTTTTTCCCCCAACTGGCAAAGACATTTGGAAAGCTGCAGGCTGGCATTTTAAATTTTTTAACATATATTAATTTCTTGTAATAAAATATGTGACACATTCAATAATATTTAAACCGCAACATGAATCACTAGAAAAGTAGTGCCACTCAAAATTCACATTTGTGGAATATTTTATGCGTAGATTAGACCGAGCCAGATGAGCCGTGTTTGATTTCAATTTTTTAAAAATTCATATTCAAATACACATTCTCTAGTAAAATAATTTTACATGTAAACTCAAAAATTTTCCTTATTTTTTAATAACATATTTTCCAAAAATTCAATATTATTGAACTCATTTTCACCAAAAATTGGGCTCAAACACAGCATAAAGAAAGGAAAAGAACATTCAAAATGTTCATAATACAATTCTTTAAATATACATATTACACTACAAATTTCTGAATACAAACATAATATACAAAAAGTCTTTTTGTGTAAGTTTTTTTGTTTTCTGAGATTTCTAAAAGCAACAGTGAAATTAATAACAAAAAAGATATAATTTTCTGTTTGCTGCCTTCAAGGAATATATATATTTTTTCATGCATCTATTGGGACAAAGAAATGGCCTTCTGTATGTTCATAAAGGCTTTTTCATACCTTACAAATCCCATAAACCAAAATTCAAAATCGTCTTCTGTCACTATTTCTATGTACTTCTGTGCTGGATTGTCGATATTCTCACTTTCGTTTGCTCTTTTTATCTTATTCACTGGAACAGAAAGCTGCAGAAATGGAAATTCCAAAGAAAATATATATATTAAGATCATTGACAAATAACAAGGCAGTTTAATTAGACAGACATGCATTCATGAGCTCGTAATCAAGAACTTTATGGTTAATTGCTAAGATATATTGCAATGGATTAGGCTTTTTCTTCTGCATTAGGCTTTTTCTTCTGCATTTTCTCAAAGTGACTTTGGTAATTAGGAAGCCTTGAAAACAAAGAAATTGTTGGAGCAAGAAATTGTTGGAGTTCTCGTTTCTTTCTAGTCCCAACACACTTGATGTTAAGAAAAGATTTTTTGCCGAACTCTTTAGAGTTCTATAGATTAGTTCAATGTTGACCCAAAGTTTTGCTTGATAAACACGAAGTGCATCTTTGGCTGCTGCATTGAATAGGGGTACACGATTAAACAATATAACAAATAAGATTTTAACTTCTCTTTCTTATTCAATACTTTCGTGTACTATCTAATTCTTGCAACAAAATGGCATGATTGGAAAATTTACCTTGTACGGAGTCCTGAAAAGGCTTCCAGTAGACAAGTGAAGAGTAATGGATCTTTCACTGCAAAATGCAATTTTTTCTGTGGAAATGAAAAGTATTCCAGCAATTGGACCAGCTGTGGTTGTATTTATCGTGACTCTACGGTTCAACACTTTCTCTCCCTCACGAACACCAAATATTTCTCTAAATATATTTGGTCTGCCTCCTTTCTTTATTATTCTGGCCCCTACACTCAGCTTCCCCTTTACAGTTTCAGATAATTTAGGCCCCAATCTAACTGCAAACTCAACATCAATAAATCGTTATTAATTCAACATATTTATCCAGATCAAGACTCTTGCATATATATATATATATATATATATATATATAGATGCAAAACTGTTAATGATTGTTTGATAAAGTTGACTGCGCAACGGAAAGGGACAAATTCACATCGGTTAAATATAAAAAATACTTATGAGGGTATGGACTACTCCTCTTAAAAATGTTGATCTTTTAAGATAACTCAAGACTTAACATGATATTAGGACCCATAATGCTCAAAAGAGCAATTCATTTCGTCTAGAAGCTCAATCAAGCGGTCGGAGTCTAAGATTGGCGTTTTCGTATGAGTTACCATCTTGCGGTGACATATTAAAAGTATAATCTTGCATTGGTTAAATGTAAAATCATTAATCAACATATAAAGGCTGGGTTACTCCTCATAATCTTCTCGGATGAAATTCCAAATCTTAATACAATATGGGAGTCCATAATGCTCACATAAGCAATTCTATTGGCTTAAAAGAGCCATCGAATTTCAATATTGGTGTTCTCAAATGAGCCACCATTTTGAGGGACGAGTTACGAGTAAAATTCCATCATTCTTCGGATTACAGGGAAATATGGCTAAAATCTTGTGTATTTAAGATTTAATACTGCTTACCAAATACGTCATTAAGGTAATTTACCGTGTTCGCAGATTCTGAAAGCTAAACTGTTAGCCTTTCTTTCAAACTTCTTACGGTGATTCCTCCCAGTCGAGGGATTCCCTTTATCTGCATTACAAAGAGAAAAAAAAATTAACTTTTTCAACAAGAAACACACAGTACCTACCAAATTATAAATTACATACTTGTGAAGGCAGGAGAAGAAGCATCTGAAGAAGAGAAGCTGACAGGTTCAGGTGAGAATTTTCCATGTGAACTACTACTACTACTACTCATTAAAGGGCTTCGAGGAAAACTATGATCTCCATCCATTTTTCATAAATTTCAACAAATGATCCTCATACAAAATTATTCTTAAACTGGGTATTTATGGATGTCAATGTATGAAGAAGAACAAGAAGAAAAGGAAAGTAGGATAAAAGTGTCGTGGTATGGAATAAAATGGCACGTGCCCCACACGTGTTTCAAATAGAATAGAATATCAAACATAAAAGACAATTTTGTTTTTTGGAAGATTCTTTGCGTCATTAATTCTTGATTAAAAAAAAAAAAGAGTAAATTCGAAGAAAATAAAAAATTAGTTTATATTATAGCGATCTTTCTTGTGTAAGTCCAAATTAAAAATAGAGTTGGTTCTTATGTGGTTCCAAAATTGATTACGCTCCTATTTGGTAGGAATTAAAAGTTAGATTTTAATCTAAATTAAATTTAATAATTAATTTTAATCATATACTTCGTATGACTCATAACTTTTCAATCGTACATTTCATCAATTTTTATCAAAATTTGCTAAAATTCTAATTTTAATCCCTATCAAACAAATGTTAAATTTAACATGCAATCACTGAACTGCTCGACTAGGTATTAAATTTTAATTTGTCTACAATTTAATTTCAAAATTTATCGCTTATTCGAATACCAATTGCCCATCATCACAAAATGATTAAAATTGTTTAATTGGCAACAATAATAACTAATGTTCCACGCAGTCGTTATATGGCACCAACGAATTGAAAAGTTAAAACGAGGATGATGACATGTTTCTAAATTAAAGAATTTTGTTATTTGTACATAGAGTTTGATTCCATGATATACAAACCCCTCACTAGAGGGGATCGTGGGCCCCCTTTATGGGGGATTTGTACATCGAGGTGTCAAATTTAGTAGACACTTAGGGTCCGTTTGATTGTAAAGGTGAAAAATGAGTGGAAAGAAAATGAATTCCAAGGAATTGAATTGCCTAAAAATTGTTTTGTTGGGAATTGTAATTAATTGTGTTTGATTGGTATAATTTTCCACCTAAAAATGTTGAAAGTTTGGTGTCCGTTTGATTTCATTTTTTATGATAATTATCCATGAAAGTGATAATTTTTTTTACCATTGGGTTTAGAATTTGTTCCAATTACCAAAAAAATTTAAAAAAAATTTAAAAATTTACCATACCGAATACCATTCGTTTGGCATTATTTTGCATGGAAATTGTCCATTAAATGAAAAATTTTTTACTATTGTTGATAGAATTTTTTCCAATTGACCGAAAAAAAAAAAATGAAAACAGCCAAAACCAAGAAAACAAATTGTCTAGAAAAAAAAGGGTATCAAACATGCAAAATGTGGAAGTTGAAATTCCTCTTCCATTTTCCATGGAAAAAATGGTGAATCAAACATAGTTTACAAATCAATTTTTTACTCGCAAAGGAGATCATAAACGCCTATATAAATATATAAATGAAAGCACACAATCAAGAACCTCTAATCAAGTATGGAAAACCATTTAACAATCAAACCACCTAAGACAAAGTTATTATCCGCTTTGCTATTCACCACAATACTATGGTAAAAATCTGCAATCTTGGATCTTGAAATCCTGTGTAGCCATCCTCTTAAGGTAATCAGAATTGTAAACAAAATTAATCTGGTGCATAATTTTTTCAAGGCAAATTTCTTTGAATAAGTTGATGGATATGTATTAGAAACTCGACCTATGAAAGCCCGCCTGGAATCTTGTCCTCTATTCTGCACAAATTTTAAGCTGCAATGCCAGAGAAGGAAAAAAAAAATTTATCGCTGAAAATAATACCGTAGGTAGGATCTTCTCTGACGCCATCTCATTGACGATATTGTTCAGCTTCTTTGACAATGGATTATCATATTACTGCAGTACAAACTGGAAAAGCAAAATTTGGAAACGTAAGAAGCTAACCAATTGTTGAACAGAATGTGATGAGAAGCATACCAATCGTTTTTTGCAATTCTTCGGGGCCTGCGATTGAATTCGTTCCCACTTGTGGCTATTTCTCGTGTCTTGATTTATTTTTTGTTGAACCTAAAAAATGAATCAACAGATGTCGGGCCCACTCCCGTCACGTCAAACACGATTCCGACGCGTTCCTACCCGAATAACAACGGTAGCAAGGACGAAACGGACGAGGGAGGTACTTTACGGCGAGAGACAAAAAATGTTCGAGCTCCGGTGGGTAGAATAAAAGCAATTGCGCTAATAACAATCACCAAACAAAATCCAAACTCATTTCTGTAATAACAAACGGGAATATGTGAAATGATAGTTGAAGTGTTAATATATTTCCTTTCAAGGGTTTATGTGTATTCTTTGAATATATGAGTGTTGATTTCTTTATCAATCATCCAATCTCCTTTAGTGCTACCAAGAGACTCTATTTATACTGCATTGGCCGACGTGGTGACCGTTGGATCGAAATCACGTGGCCTCATCTCCCTAACTAAGACTTCACATCACTGTCTATTCATACAATTAATACATTGATAAAGGGTCAGCCGCCCTATACAATAGCTGATATACTGACAAACTTTATTATAAGTGTTACATCAATCACTTCTAAGAGATCTTCAAATCTATTACAAGAGATAGCGTCGGATTCATGANTTCATACAATAAATGCATTGATAAAGGGTCAGTCGCCCTATATCATAGGCTGGGATACTGACAAACTTTATTATAAGTGTTACATCAATCACTTCTAAGAGATCTTCAAATCTATTACAAGAGATAGCGTCGGATTCATGAGTTTTGAACGAGTTTGAGAGCCTCGAATAGATCATTCGAGGTGGTTCTCTAAGGGGAGAGCCTCGGCCTCCTTTCTACTTCTTCATTAGTGCGTTTGGTTAATGCCTCGGCTCGAGATTTGTTCCAACAAGTACTTCGGCCATGAAGTCAGGGCTTCAGTTCGTTGTCCTTTTTGTGTTTCAACCTTATGATTCTTCATATCACTTTCCGCCACGTGGATCCATATTCCACGTAGCTGTCCACGTGGCAACTTCTTATGTAGCCTCGGATTGGAGGCGTAACAATAGTCCCCCAAGTCAATACATGTTTATTTATGTAATGCATGGACTTCAAGTGTTGCACAACCTTTGGGATGACAAGGTTCTAGTGTAAGGGAAAAGAACAAAAGATAGTCCCTCTTATTGACATAAGGTGGGGAGTGTCTGATTTGTGTGGATCTCCCATCCGAGGTGGTTTACTTGGCAAATATTCTAACTTTTTGATCTTTCCTGGAAGAGGTTGTTTATCGTTGTGCTACCCTGGGTTTTATTCCTCGAAGCTTTTTCATATACCGAAGCTCATACCTTGCACCCAAGGTCCGTATGTATATCCGAGGTCCATACGTACGTTTGAACCATATGAGACGGAGAGGGTCTGATGCTCATAAATCC
>CAIGRP010122192.1:0-16492 GCA_903798385.1 Fraxinus cuspidata
TATATATATATCCTACCTTATGAACGTCCAAAAGTGTGGTTGATCATTATTTTACCTTCATAACATCATTTCAATATCCAAGGAAGCATCCAATTCTTGAGATTAACATTTTGGTTATTGCGATCAATCAACCACGAGTTTTAGAAAAACATCAAAATTTTATAATCCAAAACACCCACTTTTAGATATCGTCTTGAAGGAACTTTCTCAATAGCCTTTAGAGGTTGTTGAAGTTTAAGGGAGGATGGACCAGAAGCACAGAAAGGAAGAGTACAAGAACGAGGCGTTCTTGGTGTTCCACAGGAGATAGACAATTCCACAAGATGGGGAGCATATATGAGTGAAGCACGTTCCAGCAGGTCTTAAAGATTGCAAGAATTAGATCACGAGTCTAGTGGGTTTTCTAGGTTCGATCATATTGTAAGTTCTTATTGTGAAAACTACTGGCTTGATCTCTGAGTTTTTACCCTTAAGTTTTCTACGTCATCAAATTTTGTGTTATCTACTGCTTTAATTATTTATTGTGGCAATTCAACATAGGATAATTTTACTTGATTGACTAAATATATAAACCAATTAAAAAGTGACTTGTTGCTTTTAATTGATAAATTAATTTCCGCGTTATTCACATATTAAGTGATTTTAGAGTTGAAATAGTAACTTTCAAAAAGCATTGAGACTCTTCCTGTCAGCAATCACTAGTGGCTTTCACTGCTAGAAATTACCAACCTGGGTGTAATTGAATTTCTCGGCAAGAACAGATTTTTTCTGTCAAGAATGCTTGAGGCATGGCTCACACCTGAAGACTGAAGTTTCCTTGATAGGAATGGAAGTGAGCAATAAGAAAGCAATGAAGCCAATGAGTCCTTCCATGAGAGATCTGGAGATGTTGTATCATCGGGTGGTTTGTAAGGGATCACCAGGTTAGGGTTAGGGTTTATGCACATGAAATCTTGATGGCTGGAGAGAAACGTGAATTTCTGTCGTTATTTTATAAACATGTCCATATTATATTTTGTGAAATAGTAATAAACATGTCATTATTATATTTTATAAAGAAATATTAATATGGTCAAATAGACTCATCTTCACATTGAAAGTATTTAAGAGTTTTATAACTTTCCAGAGTAACTTCGCTTTGAAAACAAACAAAAAGAGTGAGATTTCTCTTTGATGCTCAAAGGAGGATATGTTTTTGGTCAAGAAAAAAGGGCACTATCTCTTTCCTCAAACCCTAGCCTCCATAATTTTGAAAGAAACACTCTATTTCTTATCTTATTCTCGCTTTGCTATGTAATCCAGAGTTGTCATTGGATCATGAGAATTAGAATCCAATGTGTAACAAATTGGCATAATCTATGAGAAAAACGATTTAATTGTAAAGTAGTTATTGGATAGCATGTGCATTGGCTGTGCAATTTTTGTGAAATTAGTTCAAAATGTGTCGACGTCATTATAGTTCTATTTTAATAGTGTATATTTCTTTCTATAGTCACAAATAGGTCATCTTTGTGTTAATTGTATTTAAGAGTATTTCTTTCCATAGTCACTTCATTTCACTTATAAACCAAATCAAAGTGTTACCAAAACGGGACTACTGCTGTTTTGATGGTGATTTTGATGTGAATTTGAGCCAATTATTCAAGACACCACCACAATTCACATACCTAATTT
The DNA here is from genome assembly GCA_903798385.1 of Fraxinus cuspidata. Lineage (NCBI taxonomy): Eukaryota > Viridiplantae > Streptophyta > Magnoliopsida > Lamiales > Oleaceae > Fraxinus > Fraxinus cuspidata. The sequence goes on from CAIGRP010122192.1 coordinate 1,675, forward strand.
TAACGTCATTACTTTCAGATAGTAAAGAATGCCATGCTCTGTAAGAAGGATTGTATTACCCTAACCAGCTATAAGAGACTGTGGCAAGACCAAATGAAGCCAATCTGAGAGAGGATTTTGATCTATGGGGTTAAAGGGTTACAAACCACAAGGGACTTGTGGGAAGAAATCCTAACATGGGAAGTATTGAAACAAATGAAGCGTTGGACATCAAATAATTTTTCATAGAATAGGTAAATTACAACTTTCTTCACTTTTATTAAGAAACAAAAATCACACGTAAGAGTTGAGTGTGAGGCTAAATATATATTGACATAAAGAATATTTAATTGCTAGAAGGTATTGAACACGCGTGCCTAGCACGTGCATTATTTTGTTAAAAAAAGTCTAAATATTCGAACGTACCCATCAGTGACCGCTCGTGCTGACTCCGCCAACAGTAAATTATTTCCTTTATATTTTGTCTACAAATTCATTCACCATTTTGTTTCATTAGACCAAGAGCAATAAAATTTTCCACCAAACTGATAAAGGATTATACCATCTTTTGTATTTATAACCCCCATTCCATTCCATTCCACTCCACCCTATCCCTCCCCATCTCCTCCACATTCTTTCTTTCGCAGAATATTTGGTTGTTTTTGAAGGGTGAAAAATGGGTAGAGGAAAAGTTGAGATTAAAAAGATTGAGAACATCAATAGATGGCAAGTGACGTTCTCAAAACAACGAGGCGGATTGCTGAAGAAGACAAAACAATTGGCTGTTTTGTGTGATGCACAAGTTGGAGTTATAATTTTTTCTGGCACTTGAAAGCTCTACGATTTCGCAAGTTCCCGGTACATTTATTTTTCGTGCTTATTTTTATTTTGTTTTTTCTTATGGAAAGGAAATATTTTTTCTTTTCTTTTTTTCTTAATCATGAGTTAAGTAAATCCAAGTTTGATATTGAAAATTAAATTTACTTATAAAATGTTGTCCGAGCTAGGGATCTTGAATAAATTCAATGTTAGGATTAATAAAAAATAGGATATTTTGGGTATTTTATTAAGAACAATGAATTCCAAAGTTATTTTTTAAAAAATTTGGAATTTTGATCAGCCTTGAGTACTTGATGCACACTGAAATCTTTTAGTAGTGTCAAATTGGATCGTTCTTGAAATCTCCATCCGATGTCAAATTGGAATTTTGATTGGCCTCAGGTACTTGATGCACATATGGCTCTTCATTTTTATGTTTTTGTTCAAAGAGTTATACTTTGCCTTAAAAGGACAACTTGGATGCAGGAACTCAAAAATAGAAGAAACATAGGAGCTATATAGTTTTGAAAGTAAGGAAGAGGGAAAAGGAAAAACTTTTGATGCTTGAAAGAGAGAAAATGCCATTGGCTCACACAGAAATTAGCACCACTTTGTTTTGGTGAAAGCCTCATTAAGCGGTCAAGCATGCGGGGATGTATAGTGGATGTTCCTGTAAGAAAGGCTATGCTAGGGACTGTGGTGGACTGGTCGGTAGAACCTATTTATGGTACAGGTTCCTAAGCGCTAACGACTAAGGCAAAAGAAAAGAGCAAGATAGGCCTAAAGCCAGACATTCTCATTCAAGAACAAATATAGGGTTTTAGAGCAATAAGCCTAGTTGGGATTCCATCTAATCCCGTTCTTGCTCCATCTACCTTGTTTATGCTATATAGGGGAAAAGACAGAATTTATTTATTGTTGTTGCCTTTGGAAGTTTATCTTATATTTTACTTGAACTTGCTTGAGTGTACAGAATGCACCTGCCTAGCATGTACGATTTTCGTGCGAAAAACATTGTCTACCTCTTCAACGGAGTTTTCCCAAAAAAATGAATTAATAAGAGCAATGTGTCTTCATGGACATGCCCGAGTCTTTTTCATCTTACAAATCTAACTTCAACACAGGCTTCTTCATTTCTATGCTTGTGAACTTTTAATATAGAAAAATAAAACAGCGCTATCCGTTTTGGAAAGTGAGAAACTTCATTAATATTGCCTTGGAAGTCCACATATTTTCTATTTTTAGTTGCTCGAGTGTACCGCACATGCCAAGCACGAGCAATTTCCACGTAAAACTAATAAATTGTTTAGATGTGTCGGTGTTTAAATCTGGTTTGAATAATGACAAAACATAAACTTCGGAAATCCTCAGTTTGATTTTGTTTCCATATATTGATATTGACTGAAGGATAAATTATTCAGTTAGCTGGTGAAGAGAGCTTCAAAGTGTCTCCTGTTTCATGTTCATAGGCTCTTAGTTTTATTTTAATGTGTCTCCAGGGGTATTAAAATTAATAAGTTGTTTAAAAGTGGCATTTTCTGATTATATTTTGGGGGAAAAAATGTGATGATAAAAAGTGTTCAGTAGATGAAAATAGTGGAAACTTCTGAAAATGAAATTGAAGAGAATGCTGCTGTAAGTCAAGGTAGTACTTGTCAATTTCAATTGGGAACTTTTAAATGGTGTTACTTGTTGGAGCTTTTGGCCCCATGAATCGCATAAATTAGGGGAGATTCTTTGCTTAATGGAACTGTTGGAATCCCAACTTTTGAAATCATAACTACAATCACCTTTGGAAATTTAGATTGAGAACCAAGTCTTTATTGGCATGCACAGTCATCAAGACAATCTGTGGATTGTGGGTTTTACAGGAGGAAGCAGCGGAATCAAGTACAAATCTGGTGTAGTATAATCTCGTTCCACGCCAAGGTGTAAAAATATTTATTCTGGCAGAACATCATTTGAATCTGTCGAAACACTATTGAAGGTGGTTTGGGTACGAAGAGATGGTCTAAGGTGATGCTATAATAGAGGATACAGATCCAGGTGACCAATTTCGAGGCATGACAACAGAACATATGGAAACTAATTTGAAGCAGAATGATAAAATTGATGAACCTTGCGGAAATATTTCTGTGCTGAATGAAAGCGAAGGAGTTCAAGGCATTCATATGAAATGTCCTTTACCATCTAAAGGGATAAAATTTACCATGGATTGGTAGGCTAGATGTTCATTTTTTTATAAATATACATACTTGTCAAGATTTACGTATGATACGTTGGCATAGCTAAAAAGAGTTCAAATTTTCGACACAGCATGAAGATACGTCCTTCAAACTTCAATTTTTCCCAAAAAAATCACATGTAAAAAGTTAAATAGTAATTAAGTGATTTTTAATTAGAAAAAGGTTGAATAACTAAAATGAAAATTTAATCAAAGTATGGTGACTTCCAATGATAATGTAATTTAAGTTGTATTGCTGTTTCTCTTTTATTTCAAAGACACGTGACTTCTATAATCAAACCACGCTTCTTAATTCTTTAAAGACCTCGATTAGGGTTTCTCTTAATCAAGCGCCGTCCTCTTTCCTCCCTAGCACCTACAGCACTAAATCAAGGTTTCCTCTTCCACCTAGCAGCGTCTCCTCTTCTGCACAGCTACCTCCTTGCTCTGTCCATTTTCCATTTCCTCCTCAGGTTTGTCTCCTCCTCCACACAGCTGCCTCCTTGCCCACCTCCCTGAAGCTGTGCATCAACATACGTCGTGTCCACCTCCTATTTCATACCCATACCCGTACTCGTACCTGTATCCGCGTGGAGTCGTGTCATTTCTACATGATTATGCCGGCTGGAAACAAGAGTCTGAGCATCACACGTATTAAGTAGTGAGCATAAAGTTTAAAAATAACTCAAAAACTGGCAGTGCACAGAAATGCTCCTTTTAACAAAAATGTTTATATATAATAACATCTAAATCTAATTTTGAGTACTAAAAACTAAGAATATATATATAATAAACAAACATTTAATTTCAAATGCATTTTTTTTTCAAATAACAAGGGTATGACAAAGCGCTCGTTTCATTAACTAAGCAATTCAAAGCAATGCAAATGCAGAAACACAATGAACGCCTCATCATTACACTGAAACATAAACAGCATTATCAAATTGTTCTAAAATAAATTCATCCAATAATCCATTTCAAATAAGATACTTTCAACTTATAGATTCTTCTCACATGTGGCACATTATTCAACCTCGTATCAACTACAAATCCACGACAAAGTCCATTTCCATTCCTTGACAACCTTCAACGACATCCATTTAGCCTTTTCCTCCTTGCTTTCTTCGCAAAGAACCAATTTTCCAACCCTTTTCGCTGAAAAACACAACTTGTTCCCACCTACAAACACCTTAAGTTTACTACTCTCCATGAAGCACTTGTACATTTTCGCTGGCATTCTACTAACCTTCTTTCACTCCAGGCTCTCCAGGTCCAACCTCAAGACCAAGATGATTCACAAGGAGAGCAAACAAGTTTTTTAACTTTCCAAAATTGTAAATCTTGGCCTTCACCAATCGCTGTCACTTCAAAATGCCAAAAATATTGCCCCGCTGCCTCTTCTCCACCTGAATAAAATTGGACAGGACTCCACGGATATGAAAGTAAGTTTGAGATGAACTTGAGACAACTACAATTCACATTCCCTTTTTCTAACAGCATTACTTTCTGAATACTAGAGTGGCAAGCTCCTTAAGAAGGACTATATTGCCTGAACCAGCTAAAATGGAGCCGTGGCAAGAGCTAGCCGAGCCAAGTTGAGGGAGGATTTCAGGCGGATTAAAGGGTTACAAACCAAAAGGGACTTCTGGAATAATTCCTCGCATGGGCAGTATTGCAATGAATACACTGTCTGTGATCAACGTAAATTAGGTATTGGACATATATATTGAAGGAAATTACGAGAACATTCCTCAAATTAAAAAATAAAAAATAAAAGAAAAGAAAATAAAATAAAATAAAAGAGCAGACCAGAAGGTAATGCTTAAATCTATTGAAATATAAATATTTAATTTCTAGAAGGTTATGAGCGCGCATGCCTAGAATATGCAGTTTTTTTCAAAAATTTCAAAATATTCAAATTTATCTTTGGATAAATATTAATTTGAATATAAAAATAAGAATACAGTACAGCAAGAATGCAGAGCATCATCCAAGTATCTAAAGTTGAATATCGTCACTAAATTGCATATACTATATATCTTTGTGACTGAATTTTTGAGATGTGATCTTTGATGCTACATACACAAGCACAACCTTACAGCTTTTGAGAGATATAATTCAACAATTGAAAATTTGTTTTGATTTCTCTCTTCTAATATATATTGATACATATTAAAGTAATATGCTTTTTCTCTTGTAATAAATGGTCTCATCATGATGCTATAGCTATGCTATTAATGGCCCATCATAAGAAGCAACAGAAGCTGAAATGACGATATCATGCGCACGAGAATTTTTTAGGTACATGGACAAACTTGAAATTACCACTCCTCGATTATCAGTCATCATCAAGGAGTGAGGGACTTAAGATACAAAGGATCCCGAAAGAACATGAATAAAGTGATATTTGACCTGATTAAGGGAGTTGTGGAGATCACGGACATCGACCACCATTAGATGATATTCCTTATTGTTGAAATATTTTTTATCGGCTGGTAAGAATTTCAAGAATATCCCTTCTATAAGAACATGTGCCCCCACTCACAGCCAAGAGTTAGGTGGTATGCTTGAGTGTTCCAGCATTGGACCTCCGGCGCTCCAGTCAGAAGCAAGGATTGAAGGGGAAAGAAGAGTTAATTAAATGGTTTTTGTGTGTTTATTGTAGAATGAATATTACCCTTCCCTGGTGATTGTTTTTGTAGACTTTCCTATTAGCTAGATTTGGTAAATTGCATGAGTAACGCAACAGTTCTAAAAATGCAGCACTATCTGGAGCCCGGCTCGCTAGCCATCTCTTATTTCCTCCATGACTAGCAGACTAAAATTGGGGGCTTCCTAATTAGCCTCATAAGAGCCTTATAATGTAAAATTGGATACCGGGAGTTATGTTGAAGATTTGTACTTATTTCAGCAAATGCTCAAGTCATTGACTAAAAGAAGGATGATCGAGATGCATGAGGGAAACTAATTGATACCATTGAAATTATTGAGCAGGATATGCATTAGCCCAAGATAAGAGCTTTTAGTACATTGTGGGTCTAGACTCACTCGTAACTTTATATGCTTTGTAATTGGTCTAGGTGGTCCAGGTATAAAGTAATTAAAAGTACATTCATAAAATAGTTTATCTTGTTTTATAATTGAACTTCCTTGAGTGTATTAATTGCACTGTCTAGCACATGCATCTTCCGTGCAACATTAATAAGCTGTTTAAATTATCTGTGTTTAAATATAGGAAACTTCTGTACCTCAAGGTATTACTTGTCAATTGGAATTGGAAACTTTTAAATGGTTTTACTAGTGGGAGCTTTTGGTACATGAATTGCATAATTATTTTATTGGAATCCTTGAAGTCCCAACTTATGAAATTGGAAAATATACACATTCTGTCAGTTTGGATGAAAACAAAGTTTGGCATTGCATGCCAAAAAGACAATATTTGGATTAAGGATTTTTCTTGGGAAGCAGTGGAATTGAGTTCATTCTAGGGCAGCAGAATCTTGCTCCTCTCCCATGTTGGAATTTGGTCAAGTAAAAAAAAGTTGATTTTGTATCAACTTGGGCCAAATATTGGGATAGGTTCCGATAGTCAAATCAAGCAAGTAAATAGATATCGAGTAGATGATTGTACTATATTTTAAATCTCAAAACAAATTCTGGATGAATTAATAATTGTTGTCCAAAGATAGACAAAAAGGGAAATTTTGTATAAAATACCGTCGCTCAAGCGACAGCCTAGCGCTCAGCAAGCGATGGTCTCCCTGCTTTGTGCACTCGAGTGCCAAACTGGGGAACTGCCTGAAGAGTTACATCCCTTCATGAAAATATTCTGAGTTTGGAGTGTGTCATCTTCTATAAATAGAACCCCTTGGAAAGCCAATTTATTCCATATCATATTTATTGTTTGTTTTGCATCAAAACACTTCATCAAAGTGGTTTTTCTTGTTTCAAAAATCATAGTTTTGGTGTAGAGAAAATTTGTTTTCAAGTTCGTTGGTCTATGTAATTTGGAGTGCTCCTAATGTTGGACGTTGTCGTTACATCTTGGGAGATAATTGCTGAAAAACCAATAGCATGTGTCCAACTCTTGCCTCTACCTATTCATTTTCATGCATTTCTTGTTGATTCTTCACGAATTCAATAAGTCGAAGTTTTATTTGACTTCATGCACATAAGAGGTACGATTTGCACGTTTTGGTATGATATTTCTCCAACAATCTTAAGACGAATTTGGTGCATTTCATATTCAAATTTTATGTTAAGAATTTGAAATTCTATATTATGTAATACAATTTACACTAAGTTATATACTGCATTGGCTTACAATTTAGAATACTGTAGTTTATGCAATTAAAACGGTGGATTTATTAATGTGGATGGATCTATTGAATTCTGAAAAAATCAGTTTATTTGGTTTCTGTTTAATTCAAAAATCAATAATTGCAATGCTTGGACAATAAGTTTGATAGCAAAACACGGATAATGGAAATTGAGGCTTTGATTTATTCATTCTGATTATTTGTGAAGAAAGATCCTGTTGAGAATAGGATAGAATCACTGCCAACCAAATAAGTTTGCACCTTTTCATTTACTAACCGTTGTTTCCATTTATGACCTATTATATGAAAACCAAATAAGTTGAGTTTATTTGGTGTCTATTCAATTATAAAAGATATTTAAGTTAGCCTTCTTTATTGCATGCATACTGTACTGATCATAATGAAATAAATGTGAATTACATATGTGATTTAATTTCTGTAAATAAGATTCACATTTGCAGAATTCAGTTTTCGTTTTCTGTTAATTTACTATTGTACATGTTGATTGATATAAATGTGTTAATCAGTCGTGAATTTATTTATTCACTAATTGGTGCATGCAAGTGTCTTTCTATTTGAAAATACAGGTGTTTTCTTAAGGTGGTTTATATGATGGTGCCTCTTCATTTTCTAATTGTATTTTCGAAACAAATAATGGTGGCAGAGGGGCCTATTTGACCTTGAATAAACTGTAGTATGTTTAGGTGCTTGCCCATACGGTTGTTCCAGTTTGGTTTCTCTCATTTCTTGTCCATTGATGGTAAGGATATGGCAACTATGAATGCTATCTTCTTAAAATGAATAACCTCTTGTGAATGACAGTTTATTCTATAGAATTATGTCATTATATTCCTTGTGTGGATCTAGTAACCCTTCATGTGGGTGGCCATTCAGAAATGAAAGTGAATACACTTATATCAAGCAAATAAAATAAAAAAAGAACATGTAGGAACATCGTTATTGGCAAGTGTGGTGCCAATATAAAGATGGTTCGATGAATGGTTGCATGTTTCGTTCATTAGACTCAAATAAACTATATTTGGGACTATGTGCTGACTATGGTAAAAAATTGAATGACCAAATTAAAGTTGTATTTAAAACAAATGAAAATGACTTTTCATTCGTGTATTTGTAAAATATGAAAGTACATTGACTTTCATGTGATATTCCCATATGGTTTGAGGTGGAATATGAAAATGCACGGATGTGTTAGAAATCCTCCAACCATACTACTATTTGAAAGATGATATAGCTTTAGATTAAAGCTAGATAGAAGCATGTCGATTCAAAATAGGATTTTTTAGTTGGTGACAATATGTATTAAATGGATCAATTATGATAGCCAGCTATATATAATGAGATACGGAGTCACTTGTAATGGTAAGTCTAGACATTTATATCATAGACATAATACCACAAGGAGTTGATCTCTAATGGTGTAAACTCATGGATCCACTAAGAATATGTTTATTAATAGAACAAGTATACTACATATCGAAGGGAATGAGATTAAAGTCTGCTACGTAAAAATTTTTGTAATGGTAACCAAACATTGTTGACTGGAGATTCCAAGATGTTGGTTCAATAGGACAACTAAGTTATGAACATTCCATAAAACACTTAGGAAATAATTCATATTCATTCCTATATTAATCAAAATGCCGTCTGCAGAATGTTATAAGTTAAGATACACTTTTAATAATCCTTATAACTTGATTAAGTCAAGTGGAGTGTGACACGACACTCTCAATAGAAGGTCACCTATATAAGTGTGAAGTATGGCCGCTTTCATGAGAATTTTGAGGTTGAAATTCTCTAAAACACTTGTGAAATCCAAGAGTGGTTCAATGCCAAAATGAATACAATCATGAAAATCAAAACAGTTTAGGAAAGACATTACATCAACGGTTGAATGTTCAAGACATCACCACGTTCATCAATCAGCTAAGTACATCTCTTGATGCGATGTCTTTTCACTTATCTCTCTCCTAGTGTCTGCATTGTCATTTGAATATTGGGTAATTTCCATTCATGTAGGAGATTTATGGAATCTAATTGAAATTTGGTCAGTTAAATTAAGAAAAGTTGATTATATCAACTTCAGCCAAATATTCCTATAAGTTCCTATAGTCAAATCACGCAAGTGAATATACAAATTTGTTCTACTCGTCAAATAGATGATAGTAGTATATTTGGAATCTCAAAACAAATTTTAGATGAATCAGAAATTGTTGTCCAAAGTTAAAAGAAAACAACGGAAATTCGGTATATAATACCACCGCTGAGTGGTAGCCTAGCGTTCAACAAGCGGCGGTCACCATACTTTGAGCGCTCGAGTGCCACACTGGGCAGCTAGCGAGAGGCTCGAAAAGCTGCATCCCTTGAGAAAACATGCTGAGTTTGGGGAGTGTCTCTTTGGCCACGACTTCTCATCTTCTATAAATAGGACCCCTTGAAATGCCAGATTTATTCCATAGCATATTCATTGTTTATTTTGCATCAATGCACTTCATCAAAGTGGTTTTCCTTGCATCAAAAATCATGGTTTTGGTAGAGAGAAAATTTCACTTTAAGTTCGTTGGTCTACGTAATTTGGAGTGCTTCTATTGCGGGATATGACCGTTGTATCTTGAGAGATGATTGCTGGAAAACCGTTAGCGCCGATTCACGGAAAGTTCATCTTAAGGAGAAAGAGTCTAACTATTGCCTTGATCTACTCATTTTCATGCATTTCGTGTTGATTCTTTACATATTCAGTAACTAGAAGTTCTGTTTGACTTAGTGCACATAAGAGGTACGGTTTGTGAATATAATTCATGCACGTTTTGGTATGAAATATTTCCAACAGCCAAGGTGTACAATGCCTGGTCTGAGGCAACATCATCTGAATCTGTTGAACTATCTTCTGAAGACCAGACTGCTTCGCTGTGTCAAGGTGCATGGAAAGGATGATTTACATGATGTATGTATCAGCAGAGCTTGATTACAGTAGCTTTAGGAGTTGTTCCCAAAGTTTGGGCAGATTGAGAAAGGGCTGCAGAGGCTAATTAGATAAGGAAGCCAAGAAACCGAGGAGTTCCTGTTTGTTTGTTTACAAGAGACTTGAAAGTCCAATGAAAGAATTTATAAAGCTGCACAAGTCTTATTATGGTATCAGAATTCAATAAACTTAAACTACACATTGATCCATTTAAAGAATTTGAGGTCTGATTCAAAGATTGGTGCTAAAAAATGACCCACGATCTTGCAGCGTCATCTTAAGGTAAACTCTACGTTGAATAAACATGAAATGAATTAATGAGTCTTAAAGAAGAAATGAATGTACTTTTGTTTCTGTTTATGGAGAAATACTATGAAAAAAAAATGATAATTCCTAAAAGAGAATTAGAGGAAGACAGAGTTTCCTAGTTGATGTTGTCTTGAAAGTTTTGTATTCTCTTTGAACTTAAACATCCATTGCGAAGGTTCTCATCCAATGCACAACACAAACTGCTGTAAACTGAAAAATCTTAAGCCTGAAAAGGAATTGCTACAAAATTAAAAACCAAAGCACACATTTCAGTTGTTACACAGGCTTTTTTAGTGACTTTGCTTTAATCAGCTTAAAAGCCCTCTTCCCGACACAGAACGGAAGTTTAAAGGGTTACCCTAGGCTCGTAAAATTGGAATCCAACAAAAAATAATAGCAAACCAAACGAATAATGTTTTATTCTGAAAATAAAGAGTCTTTAAATAGGCCATGAGAACACTAATTTAAGCAAAAAGTCCAAAATAGACATCCATTAAATCAAAACAACTAAAACGCAAAAACTAAAAAAAAAACAATAAAACTTCCTTAAACAGCGAATTTGAGGTTGGGAACGATGTCAACCGGGGATCCCCTAGTTGGAACGGTATGGAGCACTGAAACCCTTTCCAAAAACATATTATAATAAAAATCTGACACCCAAGCTAAAAGTTATGCCCGTTTCTTCGGAGCAGCAAGTTTTTTATCAAATTTTCTATCCATCTCTTCTTCAAACTCCAAAGCTAATTGCCCTACATCACTTCCTCCTGCTCTCGCCATTCTCCTTGTCTTCCTCCTCGTACTCAGCTTCGTCCTCATGCATAGTTTCTTCATTATCATTTAGAGACAGCGTAGATTCTGAACATTTCATATTCTAGCTCAATATTTTTTAAGGAATGTCCCAACTGCTAATGATCCAATTATTCTAACCTCTTTGGTAAACTTAATGTGGTGCAAAAACCAAATAGAAATAAAACACGTACGGTTTTGATGTAAATGTTGTTGAAGTTGTCTTCTTGGCTTGTGGTTGGTTCTGGGAGTCAGCTACCACCTTATCTATTTTCTTCAAGATCTGTCTATTTAAAGAAAATGACATAATATACCTCCAATTTTCTAAAAAAATTGGTGCAAGTTTATTTGTTGAAGTTAATTAAGTACAAGACTTTTTAACTTGGACGTACAGCATGTCAGATGTCCCACGATGTTTACTGTACAAATTTTTATCTAAGTTCAATTGTAGAGTTATTTTCAAGATTTTATCACCGACATTGGTTATAGGTTTTTTAGAAAATTTCCTTGTACTGGTTTCCAATATTTCCAAGGGTATATTCTTGAGCCAACATAAACATATCCAAGATCTGATAATTTTGGCGGGGTCTTCAGGATTCTTCTTTTGCTGGAAGTCAATGTGAAATATCGTCGTAGGGAGGGTGCTCTTCTTCCTGATCCCACTATTTTATCAATTGGTCGGCACTCTCAATTGCTTGACCATCACTCAGCCTGATATATCATTTGTCATCCATCAAGTTATCCAGTTCATGCAAACTCTGAGACATCTTCATCTTCGTACTGCCATCGCATAATTCGATATCTCCGGGGTACTCCTTGTCGTGGATTTTTTTTTTCCTGCTCGGTCTCCTCTTCATCTTGTTTCATTTAGTAATATGAATTGGGCGGGGTACCCTAGTACTCATTTACAAGTTGGCATATGTTTTTGGGTGACTCTTTGATCTCCAGTAAGAGTAAAAAGCAAGCTCGTGTATCGAAATCATCGACTGAATTCGAATATTGTGCCATGTCTGCTGGGTAAACATGGCTTCTCTCAGTTTGATCCCACTCCTCTCCATTTGGACAGCACAAGTATTATTCAAATTGCTGCTGGGTCTCCTCTTCGTCTTGTTTCATTTAGTAATATGAACTGGGCGGGTTACCCTAGTACCCGTTTACGGGTTGACGTATGTGTTTGGTGACTCTTTGATCTCCTGGAAGAGTAAAAATCAAGCTCGTGTATCGAAATCATCGACTGAATTCGAATATTGCGCCATGTCTGCTGGCTGCTCTGAGATTGTCTTGCTTCATGGGCTGTTAAGTAATAGCCGGGCTGTTAGGTAAACTTGTCTTCTCTCAGTCTGATGCCACTCCTCTCCATTTGGACAACACAAGTATTATTCAAATTGCTGCTGGGTCTCCTCTTCGTCTTGTTTCATTTAGTAATATGAATTGGGCTAATACCTGTTTACCGGTTGGTGTATGCTTTTTGGTGACTCTTCGATCTCCTGAAAGAGTAAAAAGCAAGCTCGTGTATCGAAATAATCCACTGAATCCGAATATTGCGCCATGTCCGTTGGTTTCTCTGAGATTGTCTGGTTCATGGGCTGTTAGCTGAACTTGGCTTCTCTCACTCTTATCCCAATTCCTTTACATGTGGACAACACAAGTATTATCCAAATTGCTGCTAATCCTATTTATCATGAATGTTTGTTGAAGCATATCGAAGTAGATTGTCGTTCTATTGAAGTGGACTGTCATCCATTCGAGAGGATATTAATCTCTCTTCCTCATATATCTACTGATCTTCAGATCGCAGAGGCCTTCACCATAGCCATGACCAGACAATTGCATTTCTTTCCTGTGAGCAAATTGATGCTTGTTTATCATCCAACATCAATTTGAGGGAAGATCCTATGTTAAGGCCACTGACTTGCAGCAAGAATAGTGCATATTAGCCGTAAATTTCTCTTTATTTGGTAGGTTCTTAAGTTACTTCCATACATGTATAGACACCATATATGTCTGACTTTCAGCCCCGTAAGTAGGCAAACGACATCTATTTATATGAGGGAACTCTCACAATAAGAGATCATCGAGTTCAATCTCATAAGATTGCAATTGACAGAAATGGTGAGGAAAAAACGATATACTTGAAAATTGTACTGGTTAGCAAGTGCATTAACCGTGCATTTGCCCTGCAATGAAGACAGTTACAGTTGAGTCGATATTATAAATTCAATTCCAAACTTAGATAGCAAGGTTTCAAAAATGTCTATGTGTTTGTCGAGTGTATCTAAGAATCTTTATTCCCTTCTAAAGTTGCTTCATTTAGAAAACAAAGTGATATTTTATTTAGAAACAATGCTAGCAATATTTTTTGACAGCCATGAAGGTTTTAAAGTGCTGAAAGCTATGACAGAGAGGCTGACAGAGACTCTAGTCTCTGTAGTAGAAAAACTTTGTGTTAGCTGAGTCACATCATGGACACTCCTGTGGCGGCTGCTCATGGTTGTTTTTCACGTGGTTATGAGTTATATATATCTCCACCGGCAGAACTGCCTTGCCACCACCGGCTGCTGGTCTTTCAGATTTTCTTCTCTTCTACAGTGCTCCATATAGAAAATAATTCTAGAAAAGACAACTTCAGCAAAATATTTTTTTTCCTTTTTTAGCCGGTAAACGTTTTTGTAAATTTCTCAATGTAGTATGTATACGTAAGGGTTTTTCTTTTGGATTGAGATAGAATTAGTCAGGGTTTGCGCAAGAATTTTACTTAAATTGCTTAAAATTTGTCTTTCTAAAATTTCTAAATGTTTTGAGTTGCATCTTCATTAACAAGGACTCTATCCAATTGTTTTCAAACCCGCCCATGCTCCCCATAAATGTCCACCCATAAAACCTGCATCTTGCAATCCACAATTATATATCATCTCATCAAATTCCTTAATACCTGTGTCGCTGGTATTAAACCCTGTACGTTAAAATAACATTGAAGTCACCACCAACAATCCATGGGACCCGAATGTGCTGTGATAAATTTTGCAAGATGGTTCCCCCAATAGAGAATGAAAAGGCTTTGTTATGCATATGAATACATAAAAGAGGAAGAGAAATCCAGACTGGCATAATTGTGGATCCCATTTTAGGATTAAAAACGCACATCCATTTCATAGTCCACATCGGTTGCAGCGTCAATGGGCCTAGGAGAACTGAGTGCGGTACGTGCCGGTGAAAAGACAACTCCCTTTACCTTTTCCGGATTTGGTATGCCTGGCGATCCATCTCTTCTCCTTTAAAGCGAGAAGTACTAAAGTCTGATTTGATGAAATCCTTCGAAGACCGGAGCGGGAAAGGCATTGCTTACTCCTTATCTCTCTTCATACTATTTGTTTGTACATTCGTAACTTAATGTTATGTTCA
>CAIGRP010122192.1:16583-31495 GCA_903798385.1 Fraxinus cuspidata
GCGTAGGATTTTTTATTCTCTTTCGTACGCCTATTTTCTGTAGCCAAAGATCCATTTACCCAGACGGTGGGCATCAAACAACACACCACTGCGGCTTATTAAAAAATCTAGTACAGTCCTCTTCTTGAGTCAGATATATAATGATGTGTTTGGCATCAATTTAACCTAAGTTGGGTTCGCCATTGAGTCCAAAAGCATTGAGACTTTTGCTGGCAACGATCATTATTGGCTTTCACTGCTAGACATTACCAACCAGGGTGTAATTGAATTTCTTGGTAAGAACAGATTTTTCCTGTTAAGAAAGCTTAAGGCACAGCTCACACCTGAAGACTGAAGTTTCCTTGATAGGAATGGAAGTGAGAAAAAAGGAGAGCAATGAGGCCAATGAGTTTTTCCATGAGAGATCTGGAGATGTTGTATCATCGGGTGGTTTGAGAGGGATAACCAGGTTAGGGTTAGGGGTTGTGCACATGAAATGTTGATGGCTGGAGAGAAACGTGAATTTCAGTGTTAATTATAAACATGCCGATGAAATAGTAATAAACATGTCAATATTATATTTTATAAAGAAATATCAATATGGTCAAATAGACTCATCTTCACTTTAAAAGTATTTAAGAGTTTTTTAGCTTTCCAAAATCACTTTTCTTTGAAAACAAACAAAAAGAGTGAGATTTCCCTAGATGCTCAAAGGAGGATATGTTTGTCCTCAAACCCTAGGCGCCTCCATGATTTTGAAAGAAACTCTCTATTTCTTATCTTATTCTTGTTTTGCTATGTGGGATCATGAGAATTAGAAACCCACGTGCAACAAATTGGCACATTCTATGAGAAAAAATGATATACTAGTAAAATAGTTATTGGATAGCACGTGCATTGGCTGTGCAATTTTTGTGAAATTAGGAAAGTGTGTCGACGTCATTATAGTTATATTTTAAGAGTGTATATTTTTTTCTATAGTCACAAATATGTAATCTTTGTGCCATTGTATTTAAGAGTATTTCTTTCCATAGTCACTTCATTTCAATTATAAACCAAATCAAAGTTCTACCAAAACAGGACAACTGCTGTTTTGATGGTTATTTCGATGTGAATTTGAGCCAATTATTCAAGACACCACAACAATTCACATACCCAATTATAACGTCATTACTTTCAGAATAGTGAAGAGTGACATGCTCCGTAAGAAGGACTGTATTACCCTAAACAGCTATATAAGACCGTGGCAAGAACAAGTGAGTCGATCTGAGAGAGGATTTTGAACTATGGGGTTAAATGGTTGCAAACCACAAGGGACTTGTGGGAAGAAATCCTAACATGGAAAGTATTGAAATAAATGCATTCTATGAACAATGTAAATTGTAGCGTTGGTGTAACACCACGTGCTTAATTCTCATAATTATCATGTTCGAATAGATTCTGTATTTGTAATGCCACATATGATTAACGTGATAGATGTTTATACTTTTCTAATATTTATTTAGTGTGTACTTGATAATTCTGTTGTTTTTGTGATTAACTTTAACTTGCACTAGAATTAACAATGCATGCCCTAAATGATTATATATTATAAATGTCTATGATTTTATAGCTTACAATCAAAAAAATTAATCTACACATGAATGGAAACATTCACGACTTTTCTTTTATATTAAGTACATTTTATATTATTTAATTTAATTAATAAAAAGTCAATATACAAGGTATTATCTCAGGTAATAGAGCCAAACTCACGGATGTTTTTTATTTGCAAATTACCATATTTTATTTATCTAAGAATGTGAGTCAATATTTTACTAATTTAAATCCAAAGAAATTATTTTCTCTCATTTTGGCATGTGCACGTTAATGGTGGAATTTTCTTTAGCATGTGCACGTAAATGGTGAAATTTCTTTTGCAAAGTGATGTGTGTAGGTAAAGAGAATTTGAAATTTAAATCCAAATAAATTCTCTTGTATAGTAAGCTTGTTTGGTGTTCTTACTTTTAAAACATTTATTTTGAGTCAAAAGAAAACATACACCATTATTATTCGTATTCAAAGTTTTATTTAGAATTTTGAGGGAAAGGAGTTCAACCCGTATTTTTAATCCTACAAAAAAATTTTTGATCCACTGAAGGTACGATATTATGTGTAAGTTAATCCGTCCTTGCAATATCATAATTTTTTTCACGTAATTTATTTCATGAAATGCTAATTGACGTACTGGTTTTAATAAAATGAAATGTGAGATTTCCTTCGGGTTTTCTCAATTGTTTGCACAGAAATGTGTTAGAGCATTCGATTCATCTCCAACTACTCTTCGTTAAATGATGGCATGGAATGTCATAAATTTATGTTTAAAAATTTGTTATATTATTTTGGATGCACGTATTCTACTGAGCTTAAATTACTCATTCCTTCAAATTTTAAAATTTCATGTTAGATCGGTCAACGTGGATGGTGGCTAAGCAGTGCGCGGGTGGCCCAAGTAAAAAATTTCAGGAAAACATTAATCAATAAATTTTGTTAAGATATTTTGTGTTTCTTTATTTATATTAAATGTTCTAAATTTTCATGACTTTATGTTTATTTAAGTCAGTATATGAATGTACAAATAAATTGAGGGTTTAAATTTTCAATTAAATATTTTTCGCTTCAAGTATGATTATGAAATGATATCGGTAACACTTCAAAATTGAGTTGAGGGTGAGGTTGAAATAAAAAATATTTAATTGCTAGAATGTATTGAACACACGTGCCTAGCACGTGCATTATTTTGTCAAAAAATTTCCAAAATATTCGAACGTACCCAACGGTGGATCGAGCACTGGGCAAGACCTGGCAGCCACCAGTGCTAGCTCCGTAGGCGATAAATTATTTCCTTTATATTTTGTCTCCAAATATTCACCCTTTTGTTTCATTAGACCAAAAGCAATAAAAATTTCCACCAAACCGAAAAAGGATGATTGTATCTATTGGATTTATAACCCCCATTCCATTCCACTACAACCTACCCCTCTCCTCCACATTCTTTCTTTTGCAGAGCATTTGGGTGTTTTTTAAGGGTGAAAAATGGGTAGAGGTTGAGATTAAGAAGATTGAGAACATCAATAGCCGGTCAGTGACGTTCTCAAAACAACGAGTCGGATTGCTGAAGAAGGCAAAAGAATTGGCCATTTTATGTGACGCACAAGTTGGAGTTATAATTTTTTTCTGCCAATGAAAAGCTCTACGAATTTGCCGGTTCCCGGTACATTTATTTTTCGTGCTTATTTTTATCTTTTTTTCCTTATGGAATGAGTTAAGTAAATCCAAGTTTGATATTGAAAATAAAATTTAATTATAAATACATTGTCCGAGTTTGGGATCTTGAATAAATTCGCTGTTAGGATTAATAAAAAAAAATCAGGGAACTTTGGGTATTTTATTAAGACCGATGAATTTGAAAGTTATTTTTTAAAAAATTTGGAATTTTGATTGGCCTTGGGTACTTTTTGCACACTGAGAATCTTTAAGTAGTGTCAAATTGGGTCGTTTCTTGAAATATCCATCCGGTGTCAAGGAAATAAGCACCGCCACCTATATGATTTTCATGTTTTAGTGCATTTATATATTGCTTGAAGTATTTTTAATATTATTTAATTAAATATTAAAAAATGATCAGGCTATTGCGGCTATCAACGTTCAATGACCATTCTAGCTTATCAACATTCCGGGATCCACCACTTAATGTACCGATGTTTAAATCTTAATTTGAATATAAAAGAGATTAATGGATTATAGCAAGATGTACCGATGTTTAAATCTTAATTTGAATATAAAAGAGATTAATGGATTATAGCAAGAATGTAGAGCCTCACCCAAGTGTTTGTAGTTGAATATTTTCATTAGTTATGCACTCTTTCTCTTGTAATAAATGGTCACAACATGATGCTATGAATATAGCAATTAATGGGAACATGTACCTGCACTCACCGCCAAACTTTATGTGGTGTGCTCAAGGGTTCCTGCGATGATTTTCCACCGCTCAAGTCAGAAACAAGGATTGAAGGGGAAAGCAAAGATGACTTAATGGTTTTTGTGGGTTGTATTGCAGAATGAATATTACATTTCCTTGGCAATCCTTTAATACAGGTTTTCCCATTTAGCTAGATTTGGTAAAGCGCATGAGTTACGAGACATTACTAAAACTCTGGCACTGTCTACGCTCGGCTTGCTAGCCAGTAGCAATCAATGATTTTCCTCCATGATTAGTGACCTAAAATTTTGTTCCCTCATTAGGCCGATTCTTGCCTTATAACGCCGAAATGGATACCATGAGATTTGTTGAAAATTCGTAGTTATTTCAGCAATTGCTCAAGTCAAACTAAAAGAAGGTGCTTGAGGATACTAATTGACACCATTGAAATTATTGTGTAGACGAGCCAAAGAAAACAGTTTCGAGTAACGTGCAATGGGTCTAGACCCACTTGTAACTTTAAGTCCTTAGTAATTGGTCTTGGTAGTCCACCTATAAACTAATGAAAATTATTTCCATAAAGTAGTTTATCGTGTTTTCTATTAGAAATTTCTTGAAAGTATTGATTGCATGTGCCTTTGTACTATGCTGATAAGAGTGGTCTGCGGTAACTATACTGATAATAGTGATGGTGTACTCTAAATTCAGCATTTTTTACACTTTGTTCAAGGTATAGGTAAAAATTTAATTAAGCTTTTTGAATATGAAAAATGGAACGGGTCTTGTGGAGCCAAATATGATAGCGTTATTACTTTTTATATATTAATCGTAAGTTCACCTTTTGGTGTAAAAAAAAATATATATACAGATAACGTTACTCTTTCTCCGAAAAGTCTTCCCTTATCTGTTCTTCATTTTTAATTGCTGATTTGCCCTGTTTTCTGGGAGTAGTATAGATTTATTTTTTTCGTTTCATGCAGCAGAAGTTACCAAAAATGAACCATTCAAAAGCATTATGCAGGCTTCGGTCAATGAGACAGCAAAGGCCTCTATATGTTTGTGACACGTGTTGACCCACATTAACGGCCTCCTCATGGCATTGGAAATAGGGTAGTTAATGGCTCATTATACAAAATTTTTATATGTTCTTTTCGGGAAAGTTTGGATATTTTGATTCTTGGGATACAAATACAAATTCAATGCATGGCTCTTCATTTATATGTTTTTGTTCAAAGAGTTAGACTTTGCCTCAGAAGGACAACTTAGATGCAGGAACTCAGAAATAGAAGAAACATGGGAGCTATATAGCTTAGAAAGTAAGGAAGACGGAAAAAGAAGAACTTTTGATGCTTGAAAGAGAGAAAAATTGCCCTTGGCTCACACAGAAATTAACACCACTTTGTTTTGGTGAAAGCCTCATTGAGCGTTCAAGCAAGCGGGATGTATAATGGATGTTCCTGTTGGAAAGGCTATGCTAGGGACTGTGGTCGACTGGAGGTAGAACCTATTTATGGTACAGGTTCCTAAGCGCTAACATCTAAGGCAAAAGAAAGGAGCAAGATAGGCCTAAAGCCAGGCATTCTCATTCAAGAGCAAATATAGGATTGTATACCAATAAGCCTAGTTGGCATTCCTTCTAATCCCGTCTTGCCCCAGCTACCTTGTTTATAGTATATAGGGGAAAAGACGGAATTTCTTTATCAATGTTGCCTAGGAAGTTTATCGTATTTTTTACTTGAACTTGCTTGAGTGTATGGAATGCACCTGCCTAGCATGTACGATTTTCGTGCGAAAAACATTGTCTACCTCTTCAACGGACTTTTCCCCAAAAAAATGAATCAATAAGAGCAATGTGTTTTCAAGGACATGCCCTGGTCTTTTTCACCTCACAAATCTTACTTCAACACAAGCTTCTTCATTTCTATGTTTATAAAACATTTAGTATACAAGAATAAAATAGTGCTATACATTTTGAAAATAAGGAACTTCATTAATATTGCCTTGGAATTACACATATTTTCTAGTTTAACTTGCGCGAGTGTACCGCACATGCCAGCACGTGCAATTTCCTTGTAAAATTGATAAATTATTTAAATGTGTTGGTGTTTAGATCTGGTTTGAATGAGAAACACATACATTTGCGAAATCCACAGTTTGATTTTATTTCCATGTATTGACATTGACTTTGAAGGATTAATTATTTCAGATAGCTGGTGTAGAGATCTTCAATGTGTCTCCTGTTTCGTGTCCAAAGGCTCTTCCTTAGTTTTATTTAATGACAGTCTTCCGGGGAAGTAAAATTAATAAGTTGTTTAAAAGTGGCATTTTCCCAATATAGTTCGAAAAAAAAAATGTTGATGATGAAAAGT
Source organism: Fraxinus cuspidata (assembly GCA_903798385.1). Classification (NCBI taxonomy): domain Eukaryota; kingdom Viridiplantae; phylum Streptophyta; class Magnoliopsida; order Lamiales; family Oleaceae; genus Fraxinus; species Fraxinus cuspidata. The sequence goes on from CAIGRP010122192.1 coordinate 22,893, forward strand.
CATCAGATGATAACAGTGGAAACTTCTGATAATGAAATTGAAGAGAATGTTGCTGTAACTCAAGGTAGTATTTGTCAATTTCAATTGGGAACTTTTAAATGGTGTTACTTCGTAGAGCATTCCAGTGGCAGAAAAAATTATAACCCCAACTTGTGCATCACACAAAACAGCCAATTCTTTTGCCTCCTTCAGCAATCCGCCTCGTCGTTTTAAGAACGCCACTTGCCGGCTATGATGTTCTCAATCTTCTTAATCTCAACTTTTCCTCTGCCCATTTTTCATACCCTTCAAAAACAACCAAATACTCTTAGAAAGAAAGAATGTCGAGGAGAAGGGGAGGGGTAGGGGTAGGGTGGAGTGAAATGGAATGGGGGTTATAAATAAAATAGACGCTATAATCATTTTTCGGTTTGGTGGAAATTTTTATTGATTTTGATCTAATGAAACAAAAGGGTGAATGAATTTGGAGACAAAATATAAAGGAAATAATTTACCGCTGTCACAGCCAGCACGGGCAGCCGCAGGACCTCGCCTGGTGCTGGATCCGCCGATGACCAACAATTCACATCCCCATTTCTTACTTTTTGAATAATAGAGAATGACGAGCTCTATAAGATGAATTGTTTTACCCGAACCAGATAAACAGAGCCATGGCAAGACCAAGCCGAGCCAAGCTGCGGGAGGATTTTTAACAGGCAGGTTAAAGGATTACAAACCACAAGGGACTTCTGGGAATGATCAATGTAAATTGTTGGCGCTCGACATATATATTATATATTATTGATCAAAGAATCCTTCATAAATAACTAAAGGTAAATTGCAACAGCTTTCCTGAAAAAAAAAATATATATATATATAAGAGTTAAAGGTAGGGCTTAAATTTATTGAAATAAAAAATATTTAATTTCTAGAAGGTCGTGAGAGTACGTGACTAGAACGTGCAAATTTTTTTTTTAAATTCCAAAATATTCGATTTTATTGGCGGTTAGATCCTAATTGAACATAATAGAAACAAATAATAGATTACAGCAAGAATGGCAAAGCCTCATCCATGTGTCTAAAGTTGATTTTGTCATTAATGGTATATACTATATATCATTGTGACTGAGGTTTTGAGATGTGATCTTTGATGCTCCATAAACAAGGACAACCTTACAGCTTTGAGAGATATAATGCACCTATCTGGGGCTCGCCTCGCTAGCCATCTCTGATTAGCTGGTTTTGGTAAATTTATTGAAGAATCAACATTACCTTTCCTTGGTGATCCTTTACATAGTCTTTTCCTATTAGCTAGTTTTGGTAAATTGCATGAGCAAAGTGACATTATTAAAACTGCAACACTATCTGGGGCTCAGCTCGCTAGCCATCTCTGATTTCCTCCATGTGTTGCACCAAAATGGTTAATGTCCTTTTTACCCCTCTTTTCCATGTTGAACCAATTTTTTAAGGGTATTCGTGTTATTTTTTGTTGTAAAACAAAATTTAATTCTTAATTAATTATTATTTTTTAATACTATTATTATTATTATTAATTCTTCTACATTTTTTTAAAAATTTATTAATGAATTCAATATTTTCGCTAACGAATGTAATTCTTTATTTAGTAATTTATGTAGTAGTAAATTAAATAAATAAATAATTTTATAGATAAATAAATATTTAAGAATGTAAAAAAATGAAGAAAATAATTCAACATTGTTCATTTGGTGCAACTTTTGGTGTAATGGGTTGGAGTTAATTTTCAATTTTGTGCAAAATTTACCTCAAATTTTGGTGTAGGGTTGGATATGGTCTTATAATGCAAATTCGGATATTAGGAAATATGAAATGTAATAGTCACAAGTATGAAACCAATATAAAACAGAAATTACTTTAATTATTTAAATAGAAGCAATAAATCTCTTACTCTGTCTAAACAGTAACACACTGTCACTGTTCACGTCTCTTTTTTTTTTTTTTCCTAAAGTCTGTATGGGTATATGGACCTGGGCTATGATACCAAATCTAACGAACCAAATTTTATATACTCAAGTCGCTACCAAAAAAAAAAATCTTAATAATTTAATTATTTATGAATTTGTGTATGAATAGTTTACACAAAATTGATTGTAGGTCCATTTACTTCTTCCATGGCTACGAAAGCACACATTTCAGTTTTTACACAGGCTCTTTCAATGACCTTGCTTTAATCAGCTCCAATGCCCTCTTCCTCCCACTCTTACTATTCTCCTCGTCTTTCTCCTTGTACTTGGCTTCGTCCTCATGCATAGTTTCTTCATCCTCAACATTTTTTAAGGTGTGTCCCAACTTCTAATTATCCAATTATTCTAACCTCTTTTGCTGCTATAATGTGGTGCAAAAACCAAATAGAATTGTCGCGGAATTTTTCTCCAAGGGTTGTCACAATGGTGTTTTTCGCGCTCAGTTTCACATTACCTTTCTCTACCAAACAACCAATCTCCACGACTCCAACCCACAACCAATATATTCACATCAGTTGCTCTTCAATCTCACCCACAAAGGACAAGATAATGGTGAGGATTTATAGCCACAAAATTAAGAAGAAAAACAATTAAGTAAGGCAAGAAATGGGACCAAAAATCAAAGAGAAGTCACACATTTTTTCTGTCAAAGGGGGCTGCCGGTTTATCTCTTCTTTTCTCATAGTTTCTTTCTTCTTTTGTCACACAAATCACCCACTAAGTACCTAGGGAAAAAATACCACATATATAGGCTAGGTTAGACTTTAGTTGGTCCAATAAAAGAGGTTAAATGGACGAATATTCAAAGATATTCAAGAGGTAATATGAATGGGTCATGAGCAACATTAATTATTTAAGTTACTTCCAACGACCCACGTTGTTTTCGAGTTGCATTTAGTCTTGGTTGTTGGTAACAATTTAATCCAACGTTTACATCATCGTACGAGATTCATTGTGTATCAAAACTCAACAAATCTCTACCTTGATAACCAATAAATCTGTAAGCAATCAAAACACAAAGTTAATGCTTGCATAATCAAGGTAGCCAATAAAATTGGAATAACAGACCTTACCTCGTGTTTCGAACCCGAAACACATACCATACATGCTTCATGTACTCACCAGGGCTAAGTTCACAAACAAATACCCAAATAGACACAGATAATCACAGTAATCAATCAAGAGCCAATAATTATGCGATAGAGATATAATATATGATAATCTATAGATTTTTTCCAAAATACGTTCACACAAAACAACAAATTAACACTAAGTTAATCAAGCAAACGATCAAAACACATATGCAACAAATGTATAAATGACCCTGTGAAAAGATCTTACCACACTTATCATATCGCATTCTGTGTTGTTCACACCTCAAGAACCCATATCTCACCTCATTGCCCCCACCAAGCTCACTAGATTGATCACTCAACTCATATCTAACTTGTAGACCTCTATAAATCCTAAGTTCTCGGAATAATCATCTATTATCACATCACTTCTCTCAATCTAAGTGGATAATGGGTCTCCACCTAACAAAAGTGATAGAAGTGTCTCTTTCACACTTCACCTGATGAGGGTCTCTTTATAGATAAAGGATAATTTCAATATTTAATTACCTTTCCACTCGTAATCCAAATGTCACACTCCACATCTCCGGTACAAAATACCAATATACCCCTAAGCATCTATACTCCATTTCACCAATAGAGATACAATACAATGCTAATGCATCTTAACCCACTATGCATGCAAACAATTAAACCAAGTAATTAAATTGCTCTCAAATTCATGTAAATGCACATATCAAACACATTGAAATACACATATATCCATGCAACAGAATTAAGCAATCCCATACATGCAGAAAGGAATACACACGAATGCACATGCAGTAACTAGGTTTACTCTCAATAAACCTCACCAGGGTCATCACTCGCCTCTGTAACCACATATCGCCTCGTTCCTCATCTTACCCTTCTGCTTATCATTTTTTCTTGGAACAATCTCTCACAAAGTGTCCAGACTTACTACAGCTATAACACCACTTACCACCAGACTTGTCCCTTCCCTTGTCGTTCTTCTTACAGCCCTCATCACTCGAGTCACTACTCGAATCACTACTGTTTTGAGCTCTACCCAAATTCATTTTCTTAAACTTTATTTTACTCCTTATCATATGTAACTCACCACTCCTCTTATCATCTTTTTCAACCTTAATCTCCATCTCCTTAATCCTAAAGGAATCTATGACAATCTCGGGTGTTAAAGTGTCCATACCATACTTAATTGCATTCTTAACTTCTCTATATTAATCAGACATAGAATTCAGCAAAATAATGGCCTATAGACACATTATCATCACAGTTAACAATATCTTGAAAAAGTTTGTTGAAAATATTCATATTATCATCAAGATCAATTAAATGATCCATTTTAAAACTGGAAAATCTTTCAAGTAAGGAGTACATTTCAGCAAATATAAGTTCTCCAACTTTTGTCAAAGTTCTTTTGTAGAATCAAGTTTTTCAACTTTTCTAAAACAGTGTCACATAGGTGAAAATAATTGAAGTGTAAACAAGTTCATCATATTCTTCTTTTTGTACTTCTATTAAATTTGCATGAAATTCACCATTTATGGCTTTTGAAACTTTTTGTTGAACCAAAATATCCTTCATCTTTTGTTGCCAAATTGAAAAATTATCTTTCCCATTGAAAATTCCAACTCTGAAATGTGAAGACATTTTAAGAAATAAAACAATCAAAATGCACAAGTATGTCACACAAAGTAATCCTAAGGCAACAATATACATTGTTGTAGATTCCTAAGATTTCGTAAGATTCTCGATCTTAGATCAAAGGAAATTTCAAACGAGTCAAGTCTAGGTAATCTAATAGAATAATCAACTCACACAGTAACTAAACAATATTAAAGCACAAAAGTAATTACCAACTTGTGATAAAAAAAAATCAACACTTCAAATAAAGCAAATTATTCCTAAATTTCTAGCACGAGCAATGTTACCCCACGCGGTAACCTCAATCATAATGTCACCCCACACAATGACGTGCTAATGTTGAAATTTAAATTGGGACAAGCCAATATATATCAAAGGGGACGAATCTGAGTCTGCAAATATCGAGAGATGCAAATTTATCATTTTATGATCACCACTATTCATCCTAAAGTCTCCAACAATTGCAGGAATCAATCTACCAAGATTGAATCCTAAACAAGCGAAGAACACAATCATCTAGACTTCGTTGTATAACTTGAAATGGAAAACTAACAACACCAAAATGTCAGAAACAAACTATCAAAAGAAACCGTTGCCGAATTCCTTCTCACGTGCCTCTATGAACAACCAACACTCTCTGCGCATAGTTCCAAGCGTTGCAGCCACACTTCGCCAACAACCTCATGCATTGACCACCCAGGATAGTTTCCACTTGCACGTCACGCCAATGGTCTATATTTCACCATCAGGTCTCTGGATTTGCCGGAAATCACGAAAACATGTTCGATTTTTTCATAGTTTTTTGACAGTTTTTCGATAAGTTTTTATGCTTTGTTTTTGCCACTTTTCTAAATGGTTTTTGGTTAGTTTTTTGAGCTAAATCCACCATCTTGAAGCTTTAATACCAATTGTCATAAAAGATTGCTCCAAGGGTCTTCAAAACGGTGTTTTCCAGACTCAGTTCATATTACCTTTCTCTACCAAACAACCAATCTCCATGACTCCAGTCCACAACCAGTATATTCACCTCAATTGTTCCTCAATCGCACCTACAAAGGACAAGATAATAGTGATCATTTTTACCCACAAAGGCAAGAAGATAAACAATGGAGTAAGGCAAGAAACGGGACCAAAAATCAAAGAGAAGTCACGTTTTTTCTCTCAAAAGGTGCTGTCGGTTTCTCTATTCTTTTCTCACGATTTCTTTCTTCTTTTCTCATACATATCACCCACTGAACGGCTAGGACAAAAACACCATATATATATATATATATATATATATAGGCTAGGTTAGGCTTTAGTTGGGCTAAGAGCCATGAGCAACATTCATTATTTAAGTTACTTCAAATGGCCCACATTGTTTTCGGGTTAAGCCTTTAGACTTGGTTGTTGGCAACAATTTAATCAAACATTTATATGATCGCCCGGGATTCATTGGGTATCAAAACCAACAGTAATTGTTCTGTTTTGATACCCAATGAATCTCGGACAATATTGTTACTCGCTGGAATTTCCGAGTCAACATTGATGACTGAATTAAATATTGACTCATTGAACTGGCTTGACCCGAAAACTACTTGGGGACCATTAGAAGTGGCTTAATTTAATTAGAGACTCTCATGGTCCATTTACTTCTTGGATGGCTCTTTTTATGTTCCGACCCCTTTACCATTTGTTTGTCTATGAGCACATTATTAGAGCCCGCTTAAAATACCCCTAGATCTATATATGGCCTTATTGTTGGCAGAAGCCATGTGTGTGCAATAGTGAAAAAAGTTGATCCTTGTGTTTTCTGATAAACGAAACCTGTCTTCATCTCTTCTTGGTTACGTATTGCAGCCACCCTATTGTGTTCTTTGTGGATAAATTGAGTTGAGCTACTGAAGTAAAACAGTAGTAGTGGGTTTTAGCTGTCGATTGAAGGTGTTTGATAAGGTTAGGATTGGTAGACTGAGCCTCAAAAAACACCTTGGTGGAGCTATCTTCTGCAAAAGTAATAAAATATGTAAGAATTTGATGTAAATGATGTTGAAACTGTCTCCTTGGCCAGAGGTTGGTTCCTGGAGTCAGCTGCCACCTTATCTTGTTTCTTCACTCTCGGAAGAACCTGTAATATCCCAATTCTAGCCTGTGACCAGAATTATTTAATGTCCAGTGTTATCCTATTAGCTCCTAGTGAGTCCAAGTCAAATAGATACTCCAAAGAGATCTGTCTGTTTAAAGAAAATGAGATAATAATTATTTACCTCCAATTTCCTAAAAAAAATTGTAGAAGTTTATTAGGTGAAGTTAATTAAGTTCAAGACTTTTTAACTTGGACGTACCCCATGTCCCACGTCCCACAACGTTTATTCTCAACAAAATTTAATCTAAAGTTCAGTTGTAGAAATATTTTCAAGATTTTATTACCATTGTCCAATGGCACTTGTTATAGGTTTATCTGAAAATTTCCTTCTACTGGTTTCCAATATGTCCTAATCAATTCCCTTCCTTATGATGTTACTATAAAGAATAAATTCAAACACTTCCCCGAGGCTAGAGATTTCAGCCCCCTCTCTCTCTCTACACTATTCGTTTTGCAATTCTGGAAATTCATAATTCTTAAAAACCCTAGACAAATGAAGAGAGTATTAAAAAAATATATATATATTCATAGCCAGCACAAGCCCCTTTCTATGCACGTCTCTCTCTTTCTTTTCTATTTCTCACCTCTACTCCAACACAGACAATTCTCTCTCAAGAAAGAAGAAGAAGATAAACGTAATGGGTGATTCAAAGCTATTTTGATTAAGAAGGGTTGGAAAAGAACACGAAACCCTTCTCCCAAGCTGTAAGGTAGAGCCCCTGTTCTCAAATTTCATTAAGGATAGCTTTGAAATTTCACACTTGTAAGTTTGTTTTTATCCTTATTTTTGCTTATAAGTAAGGCCTTCATTAGGTTGTACGTAGTCATTATGAAAGAGATATAGAGGTTACAAAAAATAGGGTGTGCGACTTTTCTTGTAAACATTGTTTCAAAATAGTGAATTATTAGAGTGACGAAAGACAAAGTAGTAATACATTGAGAAGAACCTTTATAATTTGCGTGTTCTTTAGTATCTGTATTCTTTCTGTGATTATTACACTCAATTGTTATAGAATTAGAGTTTCTAATTCTCAACAATTGGTATCACATCTTTTGGTGCTTTTGGTTGTGATTGAGAGCTATATTTTGTGAAGAAGGAACGTTATTAGAAATCTTCAAATTTGATGATTTGGATTTTGCATTCCGGAGGATGTGGATCAAGGATTATATATATAGAAAAAAAAAATGCACCTTTCTCTTTTGAATGAGAGGTCGAAATTAATAAAGGCGGTGAGTGAAAACTCTTGATTGTTGTTAACCTGTCAAAAAATGTTTGTCACAATGTAGTGGAGAGAAAATAGAAAAGACAGTGGGTTTGATGGTCCAATATGAATTAAAAGCCCTGAAAATATGTAGTTTACTAACTAAGTTCGACCTTACGTGCAATTAAAAGCAACGAGTAGTTGATTAAGCATACAATTCAATTATCTTATATTTGAATTATCCAAAATGATGACGGAGAAACCCAACTGGCTAAAAACTCCGGGATCAAGCTATTTATCTCTACTATAGACAATATGAATTGTAGTCTATTTCCAGCCTCGCAAATTCCACTAGTTCCCACTGTTGTAATTCATGTAATCTCCAAGATCTACTGTTCCTTCAAACTCACGATCTGTTATCGTAGATATTATCTAGCCAACCTGCTAAATCTCCCGATCTACCTCCTGTAACCTCTTGTAGCTTTCAAGATCCGTTGTAAATTTCAGACTCCCGATCTTCTTCAATTTTCTCTTCCAAGTGGATATCCAGGAA
>CAIGRP010122197.1:0-20304 GCA_903798385.1 Fraxinus cuspidata
TACCAATATGGAGATGGGCATGGCATTCAAAATCACGAAACTAAGGATCGCATCTTAGCATTACTATTTGAACCCATTTGATGAAAAATGAGTTTTTAATTTTCTTCTAGTTATTATTTCTTTATTAAATAAATTCAGATTTTAATTCCATTTCTTTTGAATTAATTCTAAATATTAGGGCTTTTAATTTTTGTCATTATCTTTTAGATTAAGTGTTATCTAGATTTTAGTAATTATCTAAATTCTAATTTTTTCTTTAAATAAGGGTTGTAACCTATCATGATAATTAGTATTTGAAATAAATATTATGTAGAGAAAATTGATTTATCTATCTTCGAATTATAAACTTGTTTATCAATCTATAAACTCACATGCACATTCACATTGCAACCAAACAGAACAAAAAATAAATTATTCGAAGGAGGTCATTGTATCATGATGCCCAAATCTAATTACTATTACCAAAACAATTACTGATTTCATGTAATTTCACCATCATACATTGAGAATGAATCAGAAAATATGGTCTATTGTTGAAAAAAGGATATTAAAAACAAAATGGTTTTTTCATTAGCGAAATTATCGTCAATGATTTTTTGATATGACAACGAAATGCAAAATTATTGTGATGAGTGATATTTTAAAACGATTGAGCTAGTTCATATAAAGGTTTTGAAATTAACTATAGGTGATTGCTGAAGATGATGAAGAAACATACACAAACTATTTATCCCATATATGTTGATATCATCTTCCACGTTCCTCCTAAATTGTGTCTGATTTGGAGATAGAATTAATGACAGCGTAATCTATGGTGTATTTTGTATTTTTCAGTTAGAAAATTTAAAACATATATAAACAATTAAATATGAGTAATTTTAGGACTCAGTATTTTGGGTTTTATTTTATATATTAAAAAGTATATTACATATATAATACACTAGGGGTGGACAAAATGTTCGGACCACAAACCAAACCAAACGATTCGGTTCAGTTCTATCAAAAAAATTAATGATTTTGGTTCTTTGAACCGAAAACCATTTGGTTTTGGTTCGACCAAACTTAATATATATATTAATTATTGGAGACCATAATTTTATATTCATTGGAGATAGCCCATTAGTTGAATATAGTTTGTTAATCGATTTTGGGTCATTAGAGACGGACAACTTATTAGTTGTTTACACCCTAATTTTGTATTCTATTTCACTCATTTTCAATTTACACAACATCGCAACTTGCTGGTACTGCATTTCATCAAGTCAGTGGAGTGTCATTTAAGATCGAAAAATGAAATTGGTATTTCATGAAATGATTTATTTTTAATGTGTAGATGTGATTTTTTTCTGGAGAAGGGAAGCAAAAAAATAAAAAATCATTCTCAACTTATATGCCACAACTTTCGGATGAACTAAAGTTAAAAAGACAAGAACGTCATAGCACATAACATTATACACGACTGAATTCACAATGTGAATATGCATATATAACATTTGTCCAGTGCATTTGGGGTCACAAATTTTATACATCATAATTCTGATGAAGAGACATACGAAAGAACCATTAAGTCACATTTGACACGATTTCGGAAAGAGACCTACGGAAGATTATATCAACTTTATACACATTCCTCACAACTTTCGAGTGACAACAAAAAATCCCAGAAGCAACATTCGTCACATTTGATGGTGTTTGTTGTGATGAAATATAGTCAAATGAAAATTTTAATCAATGAAGCAACAATTCCATTTCGTTGGTCTTCACATATGGTCATCTCGATGAATATGGAGATAGAATAACTTTCTTGCTATTTCCACCAATTTAGGTCTTATTCATTATCTAAATCAATTAGTATCAATTGTGTTTTAGAATATTCTTGAAATATGACGTGATTAATGAAAAAAAAAATCAAATTTTAATGTTTTTGTAAACGCAATTTTTTTTAAAAAAGGATAATTATAATTTTTTTCTCTTAAACTTTAGCCTCCCCATCAAAAAAAAAAAAAAAAAATTTGAGAAAAATTCGGATGAAAGAAGGAGAAGCATTAAGCAATGCTCAAGAAAATTTGAAAACACTTTTCTCTGCAGTCAGTTCCAGATCTTCAAGAATCAAGACCTGACACCAACTACTCATCACTCCAACCCGCAACTTCAGTAAGCAAACTTCACTCCCTCCACCTCCAAAGTTAACTAACAGTTAGGTAAATAAATCCTTTATTTTCTATGTGTTTTACCCCTTTTTTTTTTTTATTGTTTTTTTATAATTTGCAATTGCATATCTATTGTTGAGGCAAATAATCATTTATGTTGTTCCAATTTGTATCTCTATTTTTTGGCAATCTGAATCTTTATTTTGTTATCTTTTGAAAATTGAAATTAGGATGAAAAAAATTCATTCAACCTGATACCCGTGGTGCCCCACCCCAAATGGGGTCGGGATTACCCACCTAACCAGGTAAACGAGGTGGGGACGGGCGAGGGTCAATACCCCGAGGCAGGTACGGGGCAGATACGGAAAACACAGTCCTCGCCCCGCTACCCACTACGTTTAAAGTTAATTTCAAATTTAAGTTTTTTATCAAACAAAAACAATATATTTATCATCATTTTTAAAGAGAACATAAGTTATTTTTAAGAAATTACTAAAAAAGTAATAATATTTACTAACTAAAGACATAAAAAATAAAAGCAAAAAAATAAATAGGGCAGGGTGGACCCCTGCCCTGCCCCGCCCCGCCCCACTCTGATCCCGTCACGAACCTGCCCCGTCCCTCTTTAACCCGGCATGGGGATGGGGTAAGGTAACAAAAATACCCGACATGACGGGGTGGGAATGCCCAACGTGTCCCGTACCCGCCTTGTTGCCTCCCTAATTGAAATATTAAAATTGGGCTTTTAGTATGTTTACTTCTTTAGAAACTATATTCTCTTGTAAATCCGAGAATTTTCACCGGATTTTATTTTCGCACTATCTTTATTTAATCTGATCTTATTTGCTTTATTACTTACATCTGGAAACATAAAAACTCTCTTCATACTTCTCCAAACCGACATATTAAAGTTTTTATTGGGCTCAAAACCGACCTAAATTGACCCATTGGCGTCTTCAACATGCAACTCCGCTCCAATTGGAATGGCTCCCCATTACATTCCCCTGACATAGAGTTTTCTTATCGAATAATTCACCTTTGTATTTGTTGGTTAATTGTGTAGTGAAATGGTTGTTTATAATTGATAAAGTGAATGGTAAAGTTTAATTCATAGGAGCATAATTGAACTTAATATGAAATAGAAAACGAAAAGAAAGGAAGAAGACACGAACAAAAAATCCGAGGCAAGTGATATAACACTTTTTTCTTAAAACAAAATTACCCAAATGGTGCTAAAGGTACTTGTCTTCCAAGATACAACACATACAAATTGTAGTACAAACACTTCAAATCACAAGTGCAGCGAACTCAAATAGTTTTTATTCTCTCTACAAAAAATAATTTTTGAAATAAATTTTGGAGAGCTTTTGCAAGAAATTTTGATGCAAAACTAAATGCAAATGATATGAGATCCATAATAGACGTCCAAAATATTTTATTTATAGAAGAGGAGAGGTTGTGAACGAAGAGACATGCCATAAAATCAGCAATATTCATGAAGGGAAGCATCATTTGTTGTCACTGGTTTCTCGTTTGAGGGCCAGTAACACCTTTTCAATAGAGACATTTTACCCGCTTGCCGTTAGTTTGTCGCTAGAGTGGCAGGCTAGGAGCAATGTTACCTCTTTTTTTCTTGTTTCTCTTCCAACTTTGGACCGCAATATTACATTCACCCGAAATTGGTTTTGAGATTTCAAATATACTACGACGATCTACTCGACAAGTAGAACAAGTTATTCTACTTATTTTTATAATCTAACTATCGGATTAAGTCCGAATATTTGGTCGAAATTGACACAAAGTCACTTTTTAAGTTTTATACTTAACCAAATTTTCAATCTCTAAACCAAATTCCAACGTGATTTTCTAGCTAGATTAGTTAGGCTTGTATCATTTTATATTTTAAATCTAGATGTGTATAGAAAAAGTTTTCAAGTTATCACGCTTAATACATCTTTCTAGGGTTAAGAATTTCTATTGCCACTGAACATCTATACATGTTTCTCAATGGCATTTTCAATTTTAAGCTATTCGACTTTTAAATTTCTAAAATGTTTCCTAAATGTCATTGGACTTTAAAGGTTATATTTGAGTTGTCACTTAACTTATTAAAATACTTTTACATCTGGAACTTTGCCACTATTCACTTGTTGAGCATTAACGAAAAATGTGACATGCCACAAATTTCATAGCCAACTCAAATCTGCTCAAGATAGAGTCGAGCATATAGTGGAGGTCAGGAAGGAAAAAAATAAATAAATGAAAAAAGAGAATGAAAATTTCAATGAGTTAAAGAAGACCAAATTTATAGTGGACATTTACAGGAGTGTTCTTAACTAAAACTTTAATGAATTTTAAAATATTATAAATATTAATGAATTTCATAAATTTGAATAGATTTACACAAAATTCTTATGAATCTCATTAAAATTGTGAAATTTTAAAAGGGTTTGTTGTGCATATTTTTAAGATTGAAATCCATCCAAATCTTACAAAATTCCTTTATTAGTTAAATCTTTATAAATTTACGATTTATTGAGAATACCTACATTTTAAAGTATTTCATTGAAATTCATTAAAATTTTAGTTGAAGATATCTAAATTTTAATAAAACTCATTAAACTCTGAATTGGTGACACTTAAATTTAAAAGGACTTTTAAAATTCGTTAAAAATTTAGTTGAACAGAAAATATTAAGAAATCTGCATTTCATTTGGTAGATAAAAATGATGTTTTAGAAAAAATGGTATTACACTTCCCACCTAACACTTGACAAATCCAATGACAAATGGACAATTACTAGCTTCCCATCTAACACTTCCAGAAAGTGTGTAAACAATTTCTAGCGGACATCATTAATTATGTGAATGAAATGTTTTATGATTTGATTCCAATTTCTTGTAGAAATCATGTAACATATATCATGATGGGCTGTGATGCCATATAAAATTTGTTCAGTTGATGGGCTGTGATGCCATATAAAATTTGTTCAGCTCATGGACTATGATGAAATTGGGGCTAAGTCCACTTGCCGGTATTATATCTGCCATTGCCTGATAACACAAAATGTAATAGGCCCAAACAATATGGATGACACGTGTGCTGCCATGGACCATTGATCACTAGCTGAAATCCGTGGTGATGATAGTGTCATATTTAAGTGATTTGAGAGGTTACCCTAAATGATTTTTTCATGTGATCTGCATGAGAGGCCTTTGGAATTTCTCTCTCTGTGTCTCTTCTCATTTTCTTCTCCGGTCTGTTGTGTGTTGCCCTAAAATTTTTGGTTTGTGGGGTTGAATCTGTGTGATTCGAGTCTTAGTAATTCTTCGATTAAAGGTTTATAGTTGAGATCAGTTATTTTGTTCAAGGTCTATTGAAGTAGCTGCGTTTCTTCGTTCTATTTGAGGGTTAGGGTTTTGTGGATATTTTATTTTGTACAGATCAATCCTTGATATTGATGACCCCTTACTGATATTCTGTGATTGTAAAGGGTTATTTTCATAATTTGTGTTCTTAGGTATTTCTAATTTTTTTTCGAGTTACAACGGTGATATCATAGTTGTCTGGGTGGCTTAGTGTCCCTTCGTTCGTGATATGTTTGTGAAAAATTAGATCTTAATAGATCAAATGATTGATGGAAACCCTAGATCCTATTGTTGACGAATCAATGTTCCTTGTTGTGATTCTTTGGGAGATATTGTATCTTTCGCGATTATTGGTTGAATCTTGAAAAAAGAATTTAGATTTTGAGCTTTCTGTGAATTGTTCTGAAAATATTAACAATTGGGTTATATGTACATATTAGATTTATATATACACGATGTGGCGAGATTTGATTGAGTCAAAATTTATTTAATCAAACAAAAAAAAATTCCTCGCTCTCTCTTTTTGACACTTCATTTGAATGTAAATCATTGTGCATCTGTTTATGTACAAGTTGAATTATTCAAATACTAAAGCGCGACGAGGTGACATTTTATTTTTCCGAGTAAAATAGGAATTGAATTTGAATAAGTAATTTGTTTATTTGAATATTTTCTACATACTAATTTGTAGATAGCCATGAAGAATCTTGATGGAGACATGGGGAATATATGCTGGGATTTTGATATGACTGAGCGATATGGTGTGAGTTGTGACAATAATAATTTTTCATTCTAATTCTTATTATGCCCATGTTTGCCGCGGATTAAAACAATTTTTTTAGTAAAATTTGATTAAATGTGTAGTTAAAAAGTTTTGAATTCCATGAAATATGTAGTTAAAATTACCGGTTTTGATTTAAACGAGAGCTATATATTATTCTCTATTTTAGTTTTTTGTTATTTTGATAGTTTTAGAAAGAGATATTGAGAGAGAATTAAAAATAGGCTCACATTGCCCAAATAAAGGCCACATGTTAAAAATAATGTTAAGCGTCGATTATGTATCTTATAAATATATTGATGGATTAACTTATGGTGGACGTCACCATTTGAATTAATTTTAAAATCTACCAATAAACTTATATGACTCGCCACCGGTGCTTCGCATAAGATGAGCGCTGTGCTCATTAGATCTCTTAGGATGAAATGAAAAGAGGTGATGTTCCTAAACCAATACAATGTTACATGAATGAAACTGGTGCTTTTGAAGACGGGGCACGCACGCACATAAGATCTTCAATACGTGATGGATTTTAAAGAAGACCTAGACATTTACGGGAGTGTTCTCAACTAAAACTTTGATGGATTTTAAAATATTACAAATATTAATGAATTTCGTGAATTTGAATAGATTTACACGAAATTCATATGAATCTCATTAAAATGGTGAAATTTAAAAAGGATTTGTTATGCGTATTTTTAAGATTGAAATCCATTCAAATCTTATAAATTCTTTCAGTAGTTAAATCTTTATAAATTAACGATGCACTCAGAATACCTACATTTTAAAGGATTTCACTGAAATTCATTAAAATCTTAGTTGGAGATATCTAAATTAAAAAAAAAAAAAATCTTTTGAATCTCAATTGACGACTCTTAAATTTAAAAGGACGTTTAAAATTCATTAAAATTTTAGTTGAACAGAGAAATTAAGAATTCTTTTCACTTGGTAGATGAAAAGGATGTTTTAGAAAAAATGGTACTACACTTCCCACCTAACACTGGATAAGTCCAATGACATATGGACAAATACTAGCTTCCCATCTAACACTTCCAGAAAGTGGTTGAACAATTTCTAGCGGACATCATTAATATGTTAGTGAAATGTGTTATGATTTGATTCCAATTGCTTGCAGAAATCATGTAACATATATCGGCGATCCCTATCAGCAAGTCACAGTATAAATAGACATCCTTTTTATAATATAGATATTTATAATCATCTCAACTATTAATCTAACCATTCATTCTAAATAATAGATAGGCAAAGTTTACCTTAACTATAGTAGAGGAATACGTTTTTCATAAAACATGAACTTCTTGATAATATATTTTAAAAGAATAAAAAAAAACTAAATCATGAATATTCACAATAAACTTTAATTGTCTCGTTGATTAAATAGTGAGTAAACAGAGAAGTGCAAGTTTCCGATGGTCCAAACCATGTAAATATACTTTTAAAAGTATTTTCAATCTATTATATGAACGGAGTTGCAGACAAGAATCAACTAATTAATATGGTGATAACTACAAATGTAGCATGCCTTTTTGATTTTTTTTTTAGGAGGGTGCTTGCTTACTTTTATTTATAAGTGATGAGAGAGAAAAAAAATATGTCTGAATAAGGGATATCTCATTAGCTTTTGTAAATAGTTGAGGAAAAAATAATTATGTTTCTGGATCTTGTATACACAGTCAACCGCAAAATTTGTTGCAAGGTACCTTTCAGAATAGCACGGCCCTAGAAAAAATGGTCATGCTTGACGCTACCACTAAATTAATGACACTTATAACAATACTTAACTTTTGTTCAATTTCTTTCATACTTATTTCGACAACGTCAAAATCTTCCTACCATTCCAATAGTTAGGCAAATACTACAGTGGCTTGTCTAAAGATCAAGACAAGAACAATGGTTCACATTTAGAATAACGGCCGTCATGTGAAATCAAGTCTGGCCCAAAAATTGCCACTACCAAACCCTAAATATGAGAGGAAAAAAGTTTCGCCACCACCATATTAATTACAGAAAACTTCTCTTTTGTTCCATTTCTTTTGTGCTTGAGTCTTGGAAATTATAAAATCTGCATTCCACTACAATAGCTAGGCAAATACATTAACAGATTAAAAACTTGTAATATATAGGCATGTTCTGTGCAAACTGTCCTAAAAATTCAATATTCTAATATTTAGTCACTGAAATTGGCGGCGACATAGACGAAAAGGGCAAAAAAAATATAGTAGTTGACATACTTGATATGTGTCTCTTCCAAAGATTGTCTCCAACTCTACAAACTCTATATTGTGATGCAGTGAGAATGAATATACACAAATCGTATTTCGTTGATTTTCGCAGAATAAGATTGATCAATGGGAGAAAACTCCAATTTTATTTAGAAACAACAAAGAAAACAACATGCTCTTAAAAGAGTTTAAAAAGTGACAAATCCTAGAGAAAATCTTAACTTCTAAAAATGACAAAATAACTCCTAACTTAAAGTATTTAATTAAAAGATAAAATTAAAAAAAACATTAAAATGTATCTCCGTCTATTTGTTAGTTTAATAACAAGAGCAAATGAGGAGTGAATCACTCAAGCAATCCTGCTACTTGTACAATTTTTGTTGACAACATCCTACATGACGACATCATATTCGTCCATTTTAGAAACTGTTTTTTACATCAAATGCTCAAATTTTGTCAGCACATGATTGTCAATCAAGGTTGTCAACCATATTTGTACAACTAACTTTATTCAAAGCACGTAATTAATTGTGTTTTTATAAAGAACTCGCCAACTTCTTATATACACAGTGAGTGAATTATGGTGCATTGATTTTTAGGTAGAAAATGTTGAAAATCTAATTGACATGTGCATTATTGAAAGCATTACTTCCAATCTACTTGCAGCCTTAGTCTCTGTCCGTACTTAATTTACTTCTTTCCTGCAAATATCAACTTTCTTTCGGTTGTCGGTGCCGATTCTGAACCTAACATGGCGACTTTGCATTATTCCATGTGACAATACTAACGATTGGGTTATATGTACATAATAGATTTATATATACAAGATGTGATGAGATATGATTGAGCCAAAATTTATGTAATCAAATAAAAAAAATTCCTCGCTCTCTTTTTGACACTTCATTTGATATAAATCATTGTGCAACTGTTTATGTACAAGTTGAATTATTCAAATACTAAAGTGCAACGACGTGACATTTTATTTTTCCGAGTAAAATAGGAATTGAATTTGAATAAATAATTTGTTTATTTGAATATTTTCTACATCCTAATTTGTAGATAGCCATGAAGAATCTTGATGGAGACATGGGGAATATATGCTGGGATTTTGATTTGACTGAGCGATTTGGTGTGAGTTGTGACAATAATAATTTTTCATCCTAATTCTTATTATGCCCATGTTTTCCGCGGATTGAGAAATTTTTTTTAGTAAAATTTGATAAAAATTTTATTAAATATGTGGTTGATAAAATTAATTATTGAATTTGACTCTATTTCAGTTTTTTTTGTTATTTTGATAGTTTTAGAAAGAGATATTGAGGGAGAATTAAAAAGAGGCTCACATTGCCCATATTAAGGCCACATGTTAAAAATAATGTTAAGCATCGATTATGTATCATATAAATATATTGGTGGATAAACTTATAGTGGATTCAACATTTGAATTAAGTTTAAAATTTACCGATGAACTTATATGACACTTCATCGGTGTTTAGCATAACATGAATGTCTGTGCTCATTAGATCATTCCTGCTCTTATATAATTGCATATCAACCATATAGAGTTGCACGGAGTACATTCTTATTCTAAGAAATCTCAATTCAATGCCTATTATGCAAATTCTGAGGCCAATTTCTGTTTGCTCATTCAAAACAGAGATTACAAAAACGGGGATTCGATTTGCCTTATGTACAACTACTGATAGCCTTGCATCTAATGCTATACAATATCGAGTTCTTCCCACTACGCCTAGCAATCAGACCGTGATTAGCGATCAGGAAACTACAAGCCTCCTATATGGGATTTCGATTATATTCAGTCCTTAAGTAGTGAATACACGGTAATTATCATCTTCTGCAGAATTTTTTTTGATATATATTTATTGTAAGGACTGACGAAAAATTCTATGCGTAATGTAGGAAGAGAGATACATAACAAGGGCTTCTGAGATGAAGATGCAAGTGAAGATGCTGCTTGATGAATCGACGGAACCACTGGATCAGTTGGAATTATTGATAACTTGCAGAGGCTGGGAATATCTTACAATTTTGAGGATGAAATTGAGCAAATATTGACTTTCATAAACAGAAAATGTAGCAAAAATAATGAGCCAAAGATTAAGGATTTGTATGCTACAGCTTTGGAATTTAGACTACTAAGACAACATGGCTTTAATGTCTCTCAAGGTGCACAAAAAACAACTTATAATCCTTTATTTATTCGGTTGATTTATAATTTCTTATTATCAGACTCCGTGTAGCCTAATCATAAATGTATCCCTGAGGGTGTGTGAGATTTACTTCTTTGTTTATTACTGTTCTCCTAAATAGAAATTAACGTTTTATTTTTGCAATACTTTTCTCGCACTTTTTCGCGCTTAACATTTCAAAGCTTGGCTGATTGCAGAGAGATTTGATTGTTTCAAGAATGAGAAGAGTGGTTTCAAGCCAAGCTTATGTAATGATACAAAGGGATTACTACAACTGTATGAAGCTTCTTTCTTGTCAATAGAAGGTGAGAGTACTCTAGAAATGGCAAGAGAATTCACTATCAAACATCTTGAGGATAAAAGTGTTGACTACATTCATTGTGATCCATTGGTGCAACATGCCTTGGAGAGTCCACTGCACTGGACCATACCTCGGGCTGAAGCAAGGTAGTGTTGAATTATCTCATCTAAAAGCTTAATCTATTAGAAGAGTAAACATTTATTTAATTCATTCAACAACTGGTTCATAAACAAATATGAGAAGAGACCAGACATGAATCTAATTCTTCTAGAACTTGCTAAACTGGATTTCGACATTGTTCAAGCAAAGTATCTCGAGGAACTAAAACATGTCTCCAGGTATTGCGGGGCGCACTAAATATATCATATTTTAAGCTCCTAACCTTACTATCCTTTGTTTCTACATATGAATAGGTGGTGGAAGAGAACATGCGTTGCCGAGAAGTTGTCATTTGCCAGGGATAGGCTGGTGGAATGTTTCTTTTGGAATATTGGAGTGCTATTTGAACCACAATATGGATTTTCTCGAATAGATGCAACCAAAGTAAATGTTTTAATTACAATTATCGATGATATATATGATGTGTATGGTACGTTAGAAGAACTAGAACGTTTTACATTCATCATTGCAAGGTTAGCAACGTCCTAATGTCTCTTTCCAAGCCTCCCTTCTCTTTCTAGCTTTTACAATGATTTCTCTTTGTAACTATACAGATGGGATGTCAATGCTATCGAGCAACTTCCAGATTACATGCAAATTTGCTATCTAGCACTCAACAACTTCGTCAATGAAATGGCTTACGATGTTCTCAAAGAGAAAGGGATCGTAATTATTCCATATTTAAGAAAAGTGGTACTATTAGTTTCATTCAAGAAGTCGAATATACTATATCCTTAGTAGCATGTGTATTATTATGGATATTAGATAACACCAAATAATATTAAAGAAGAAAAAGAAAATCTTGTCATTCTATTATCAAATCTTGTATAATACACTTCCGGTTCCTAGGCTTCTATCTTAACAGATCAACAACATTTAAGAGGAGTAGTACAAATGCACGAGCCCTTGTATTTATTGTTTATATACTAAGAGCAATCTGTTATTTGATCCTTCAACAACAACCAACCGAACTTTCTCTTTATGTTTTATATATCCTTAAAATTTTCCTTTCTAAGATAAAATTTTCCTTTCTAAGATATGTACAATAATGATGTCAAATAAATGTCACAGTGGACAGATTTATGCAAAGCATACTTAGAAGAGGCGAATTGGTGCTTTACTGGATACACTCCAACAATGGAGGTGTATATGGAAAATGCATTGATTTCAATATCAGCTCATGTAATACTGTCACATTCTTTTTTCTCTGTTACCAATCCGATAGAGAAAGAAGCCATTCAGTGCTTAGAGAAATATCCCGATGTAGTTCGCTGGTCGGCAACGATTTTAAGGCTTGCAAATGATTTAGCAACATCATCGGTACGTATGCATGCAGCAAGCCATATATGGCCAACCCTTTCCATTTCGTGTTTACAAGTTCATTTTTGGTTAATGAAATCAACGAGACAATGGGAATTCGAAATTAACCCCTTCAACTAACAGGGTTTTTTTATGTTTTATTAATTCAGGACGAATTAAAAAGAGGTGACGTTCCAAAATCAATACAATGTTACATGAACGAAACTGGTGCTCCTGAAGATGAGTCACGCAAACACATAAGGTTTTTGATCTGCGAGACCTGGAAAAAGATGAACAAAGGTCGAGATGCAAATTGTCCATTCTCACAAACGTTCGTTGAAATTGCAGTGAATCTTGCTCGAATGGCACAATACATGTACCAGTATGGAGATGGACATGGAATTCAAAATCGTGAAACTAAAGATCGCATTTTAGCATTACTATTTGAGCCCGTTCCCCTTCAGTAGAGTTCGAAATTCATTTACGTAGGAATGTTGTTTTCACACATACGAGTAACATTGTATGTGCTGGAAATTAATTTTAATATTTGAGTCTGTTGGTAGTGTGTCCTTTTCTTTAGGATATTGAGTTGTTTTGTTTTTAGTGTATTTGTGATGCATGTGCGTGTCCTGTAGTTTCTATTTTTAGCTTGCATGACGGTTACACGTTGTGTGGTGCCAATTTGTTGCTATTACCTGTTGTGTAATTCCCTATATGAAGGCTTTATCTTTTTTACATCAGTATGTTAACTATGATATCGTGGCCAAACATAACATGCAAGCCATGTTTGTAAAAAAAAAAAAAATGGTGTTAATTGGGGCAAATTCACGCTTCTAATATAGGGTGTGTTTGAGCCACATTATTTTGGAAGAATGTATTCTGAAATAGTAGATTGATGGAGAATGTATGATTGAAAAAGAAGAAAAAATTATTGATGTAATGTGAAATATTATTTTATTGAAAAATGTGGTTGAAAATGAAAATGAAAAAAATAATGTGTACCAAACAAGGACATATACTGTAATTCGAGGAACCAATAGACTTTCAAATACAAAACCTACATTTGCAAAAATAATTAATTCATTGAACCTTTCTTCATCAATTTGACAATCTAAATATAGATATAGATAGAATGTATAATAATTCCACTAATTGCACTAACCCACTAACATATATAATAATGCCAAATAATTAGCAAACAATATGAACATGACTCAAATAATTTGAACCTTCAACAAAAATAATAAATAAAGTCTAACAATTACTAAAAATAAAAATTATTAAAAAAAATAAGCACCTAACACATTGGAAAGGGAGGAAGAAAATGAAATTAACTTTCCTAAAGCTAAAAACAGGTTTGTTTAATTTGAATGAATAGTTCTATGTAGCACTATTTGTGTTAAATAACTCGCATCTATGACAATAAATAACATTTATTGATTGGCTCAATTAAATGTTAAGATATGAAATTCATTTATTTGAAGCAATAGTTCACTACCATGTTAAATTAATGGTGATGTAACACAAGTTTTTTTTTTTTTTTTTTTAATGATTCGACATTTGTGTCCAAGTAGTTATATCATACATATTATCCATTTTGTGAGAGCATCTACCATCACGGATTTTTCTTCGCCCCTCGGGATTAGAACCTAAAACTTATTCCTTATAAAGATTTAAGTTAAATCTGGTATCAATTGGGCATTTGAATTGGCACAAATGATCCTTAACCTGTACTTTAGGTGTGAAATATTTGTAGCTAATATAGTTAGAGCTCTAATATTTGTAGTTAATAAATTAATAGCTCAACTAAATAAATTTGAGGATTGTTTTTCTATTTTCTTTTTGTTATAACTATAAAATAAAATTTTAATTGTGCCACCTAATAGTGTAACTACCTAATAACACAACCAATAATTTTTTAGCCCCCATTTGGGTCTCATTTTTTGTACAAAATCTCATTGAACTACAGTGATAAACCAATAAAAAATGCAAAAGTTGAATATGTTTTATTAGAATTTAATTTTCCTTTATTGGATCATTGACCGTAATTGGACACATTTACCCTCCATTTTCAAAGTCTGTTGTCTTCAGTTCCCGTCAATTTTACCATCCTGTATAAATGTAAATTGATTGCAATTATATATGGAACACTCTTTACACAATAGTCAAATATTGAGGCTTTGTCAGACCTAAACAATAATTTAATACATAGGCCAAAAAGATGAAAATGAGATTGAAAATAATGGGGGCTACGATATTGGTTTTTTTCATAAAATGGACCAATATCGCACTAAAACACATTGAGTGCATTTATCAGGGTTCTGCAATATCATCATGTGGACCTCTTGTGCCTGTCTATATTGAGACATTTTAGCAAGTGATTATATATTGCTACCATACTGAATATTTCTAATATTTCAAGTGATATTTTCCATTTGGACCTTCAAGATAGATCATTTCAAAACAATAATGCTAATGTACACTCCTTCCTTGACATTCTTTTTGACATTGCCTTTGTTTTTTTTGAAAATTGTGGGCGAGAGAACTGTTTTTGTTTTTAAATTGTCTAATGGTATTTTTTCATGTGGCACAATGTAAAGAAAAATGTAAAAAATGATATACATATAGCATGATTGTTTTCAAAAATTAGTCGGAGGATTGGGGTTCCCCTATAATGAAATGCTCTTTTTTTGGGGCGAGGGTCGAAACAGAAAAGCCTTAAGATGTCTTCCGTGTCATTTGTTTCTCTCTATCGACGGATGTTGAAGCACATGATACTTTCCGAACTCATCTTAATGTTTCTAGTTGGATATTGCCATTCTTTATTCTATGCACAATGTAAAGAAAGATGTAAAAATGATATACATATAGCATGATTGTTTTTAAAAATTAGTCGGAGGATTGGGGTTCCCCTATAACAAAATGCTCTTTTTTTGTGGCGAGGATCGAAACATAAAAGCCTTAAGATATCTCCCCTGTCATTTGTTTTTCTCTATCAACGGATGTTGAAGCACATGATACTTTCCAAACTCATCTTAATGTTTCTAGTTGGATATTGCCATTCTATATTCTATATGTTCTCTTTTGTAGGTTTCTAAAATAGACGTAACAAGCATTTGGGTGCACAATGGTGTGAATGTTGGAGCTTTGAGACAAGGGCTCTCTAAGTTTTCAGAAAATTTCTCTCCAACCGAAAGTAAGAAGCAAAGAAAATTTTCAGAAAAATCAAGTTCTCTGTTCATTCTTTATAAGTTCCAGACTTACAAATCCAATTGTTTTGAATCAAGATTTCGTCTTGCTTAAAAACTCACTACACTAAATTAGAGAAGTGGATTCCGGGGTCAATTATGGAAATTGATTAAAAATATATCTGCCAACCGGTTCTTTATAGCTTCATCAACTTGATCATTTATCTATTTATCAACATGTACAGTTCCAGTTGTGAACATACCATTTTTTTAATATTTATCTGACCGACTTGTGCTTCTGCAAGTACCCAACAGTTTCGTGTTCTTAATTAACTAAATGCGTGACAATTTATTCAAAGGAAATTTAATTAAGTGCTAGGTTACAGTTTAATTAACTAATATTGGTGTAAAGTCTGAATAAAAAAGCGTAGAAATTTGTTAAATTGCCTCTAAAAAACCCTGACTCGAAGGAAAAGGCTGTGGGATTGTAGTCAAATTTAAAGTCCAGTATTATTTCATGATCTCAGAATTACTGAACTTTCTCTGAACTATACTAGAAGCTTAACAATAACGCGAACATTAATATTTCCTTGACTGACACCTGATTTGTTTTCTTTATTGACCACACTAGAAAACATCGAAGAATATTTCTTTGTTTGATTCCTAATTTCTTTTCTAATCTAAGAATATTTATTTCTTGACTGACAGATTCCTAATTTCTTTTCTAATCTAAGAATATTTCTTTCTTGACTGAGTGAAACCTAATTTCTTTTCTTGACTGGACTAAACTAAATGGTTTACAAGAACATCAAGACTATGTTTTCTTGACTGGCAATATTTTCTTTGTTGACTGACACCTAATTTGTTTTCTTTATCGACGACCCTAGAAGCTTTACAATAACGTATAAGAATATTTCTTTCTTGACTGGCTGACACTTAATTTCTTTTCTTGACTGGACTATATAGACGGTTTACAAAAACATCAAGACTGTTTTATTGACTGGCAATATTTTCAATCTCCCTGGTTTATTTTCATACGTATTCTCTCATTTTTGTGCCTCCCTAATTGTTGTTGAAAATTAAAACTTGATTCATGAATGTTGAATTAATTTTGATACATGAATTAGCTTATTTAATATTTATGTAATTATTTTATTCATGTATCCATATGGTTCTTTGTATTCTATTATTCATAGTATGTAGGAGAAGTCATTAATTAGTCTCTTGAATTTATACAATGCATTTGAGGAGCCTTTATTATATATAAAAAAAATATACCCTTGAATTTATACAATGTATTTGGGAATCATTTGTACTTATAAAAAGCCTTGTGCTTGAGATATTTCATTGAACCAAGCCATAAAATGCAAATATCTTTTGGAGAAATTATTGTGTTTTCTCTCTGTCATTTCTTCTCATAATTATTTATTTTCAACAAAGTGGTATCAGAGTATCTTGAAAGATGAATAGTTCATTTCTTTTTGTTATTCCAAAACTTACAAGGAAAACTTGTGGACATTGGAGCATACGCATAAAGGTGTTGCTTGGCTCACAGGATGCATGGGAAATTGTAAAGAAATGCTATGATGAACTAGAGAATGAAGGAGCTTTAAGTCAAGCTCAAAGGAATGTCTTGTAAAGGAACCGCAAGTCAGATCAACACGCTCTCTCTATTATTCACATGGGCTTAGATGAAACCATATTCAAGAAAGTTGCTTCCTCAACAAAATCTAAGGAAGCATTCGAAATTCTCGAGAATAATTTCAAGGGAATTGAAAAGGTAAGAAGGTTCGCCTTCAAATTCTCTGTGGGGAGTTCGAATCTCTGCACATGAAAGAGTGTGAATCTATTTTTGATTATTTCACTAGAGTGTCCTCCATTGTCAATCATATGAAGCGGTACGGGGAGAATATTAAAGAAAGTTATATAATTCTCTTTTAAGAATCTAGCGAACTGAATTTTTTTGAGTTCGTTAGTATTGCCATAGGACGATCTCAAGGAAGAGGTCAAATTCGCGGTCGAGGCCATGGTCATGGTCGCGATCGCGGATGAAATTATGTCGTGGTAATGAAATAAATGATGGAAAACAAAATTTGAATAATGAAGGATCAAGCAATCAATCGAGATGACGAGGCCGTTGGAACTATGGCTCCAAGAGAGGTGGCGGAGAAGGTATGACAAGCCCAATGTTCAATGTTACACTTGTCATAAATATGGTCACTATGCTTCCGAATGTAGGAGTGACACCACCAAAAATGAAGAGAGACTTAATTATGTTGAGCAAAGGAAGATGAAGAATTGTTGTTGTTGTTGTTGGCAACTAAAGAAGAAAAGGATAATCATGGTACCTTGACACCGCTGCCACCAATCACATGAGTGGAAACAAGGAGTTGTTCTCAACAATAAATGAGTCCGTGAAAGGCAACATTATTTTTGGAGATGAAACTAAAGTTCCAATAAAAGGCAACGGTGATGTTTTTATTCGTGCTAAAAATGGAAGTCATCTTTTGATTTCTCAAGTTTATTATGTACCAATTTTGAAGTCTAATATTTTAAGTTTGGGACAATTACTTGAGATGGGCTATCATATTCACTTGAAGAATCGTTGCCTTACAATGAGCTTGTGTTGAAGACAATTCTTGACTTTGGCACTTAAGATTTGGCCATTTAAATTTTGGTGGCTTGAAGACCTTGAAAAATGAAGAAATGGTGAATGGGTTGCCGAAAATTAATNGGGACAATTACTTGAGATGGGCTATCATATTCACTTGAAGAATCGTTGCCTTACAATGAGCTTGTGTTGAAGACAATTCTTGACTTTGGCACTTAAGATTTGGCCATTTAAATTTTGGTGGCTTGAAGACCTTGAAAAATGAAGAAATGGTGAATGGGTTGCCGAAAATTAATCATCCCAATCAACTTTGTGAAGAATGTTTCGTTGACAAGCAAGTTAGAAGAAGTTTTCCAAAGGAATCCACCTCAAGAGCAACAAAGCCACTCCAAGTTGTTCATGCAGATGTGTGCATGCCAATCAAACCACTCTCTCATGGTAAAGCAAATTATTTCTTGCTATTATTGATGATTTTTCTCGCAAGACCTAGGTTTATTTTTTGAAGATAAAAGATAAAGTTTTTGGAGCATTCAAAAATTCAAAGCTTTTTTGAAAATGAGAGTGACAAATCCATCAAAACTTTAATGACAGATTGAGATAGAGAATTTACTTCTAAGGAGTTTAACAATTTTTGTGAGACCAAGGGAATCCGACTTTCCTCACAGTTCCAAGATCACCGCATCAAAATGGTGTCGTGGAGCGGAAGAATAGAACAATCATCAACATTGTTTGTAGTATGCTTAAGAACAAGAGTATGCAGAAGGAGTTTTGGGCCAAAGCTGTTGCATGTACCGTGTATTTGTCTAATCTTTTCCCATCAAAAAGTGTTCACGACATGACTCTACAAGAAGCTTACTTTTACGTGTTTTTGGTAGTATTGCCTATATTCATGTGCCGATGAAAAGAGATTAAAACTTGATGAGAAAAGTGAAAAATTTGTTTTCATCAGCTCCAAAAGCTACAAGTTTTACAATTCTTGTAATGGGAAGATTGTTATTAGTAGAGATGCGAAATTCGACGAAAGAAGCTCTAGGATTGGAATGTTCCGAAAAATGAAGAATACATATTTTTTCATTTTCAAGAAGGAGACTCTAGCCCAGAACCAAGTGAAAATGTTACTACTCCATCGCATTCTCCTATACCTCTATCTCCTCATGATAGTTCCTCTGAAGGATCGATCTGTATTAGAAATCTTGCAGAGATTTATGAAGAAATTGAAATAGTTGATAATCCATCTTTGTTTTGTCTCTTTGTCGACATCGAGACACTACACTTTGAAGAGGCAACGAAAGACAAGAAATGGAAACATACAATAGATGAGGAGATTCGAACAATAAAAAAGAATGGTACATGGGAGCTAGCGTTTCTTCCTGAAGGCCAAAAAGCAATTGGCGTGAAATTGGTGTACAAAGTAAAGAAAATGCTCAATGAGAAGTGGAGAAATACAATGCAAGACTTGTTGCCAAAGGCTATAGCCAAAAGCATGGCATTGATTATGATGAGATCTTTGCCCCCGTTGCTCGCTTGGAAACCATTAGATTAATCATTTCCTTGACAGCTCAAAATAAGTGAAAAACTTATCAAATAGACGTCAAGTCCGCTTTTTTGAATGGATATCTTGAAGAAGAAGTGTACTTTAAACAACCATTAGGTTATGTTGTCAATGAATATGAAGATAAAGTCTTAAAGTTAAAGAATGCACTATATGGCTTGAAGCAAGTGCCAGAGCATGGTATAGCCGGATTGACAAGGATTTTCAAGATCCTGGATTCACCAAATGTCCACATAAGTATGCTCTTTATGTAAAAAATGATGCATTTGGGGTTTTATGATTATGTGCTTGTACGTTGATGAACTTTATCTTCACCGATAATAATGAAAAAATGTTTGAAGAATTTAAAAAAATGATGGCTCAAGAATTTGATATGACTGACATTGGGCTTATGTGACACGCCCTACTCCTCATAAGGCTAGTGGACCCGGAGTGTGACGTG